>PVIA01005835.1:0-108006 GCA_004024845.1 Tonatia bakeri
CCAGCGCCTCTCGACCCCACTTCGCAGGCCTCCCGACTCCGCCGCTCCTTACCGGTCTGGATGTACTGGAGCCCGACTTCTGTTCAATTAATTTCCCTCTGTTCTGGTTGTTAATTGTTTCTCAATCTTTGTTGTTTTCAGTCTTGGTTGTGCGAGGAAGCACAGTGCGACTGCCTATGCCTCCATCTTGGCCGGAACTTCCGTATCTTGTATTTTCTTAAGCAAATGTCTTTATTTTTCATATTACATGGATGGATACCTTCTGGGTAGACCTTCTATATATTTAGTCATTTTTGTCTTTGCACTAGAATGAAGCTTCTGAGCGCAGGGATTTGATTTTAATTACTGCTACATCTCCAACACTTGGTGCATAGTAGCAGCTTGATAAATGTTTGTTTACTAAGTGCAAAAAAATAAATGTTGAATGTGTAAACAAATGAACAAATGAATTCTTCAAATCTCAGTTCATATATCACCTCTGTCTTAACTACCAGCCCCTTTCCCCCGCAAATTGACTTTTTATCCTTTGTAACTTGTACACTCCTCCATAATAACTAATCCATAGCGACTGCTACTATTATCATTGTCATCTTTTTTTTTTTAAGGATTCATCCAGAGATATTAGAGAGGCCCTTCATGAACTTTTGTGCTGTACTAATGTTTCAACCAAAGAAGGAATTCATCTTGCACTGGTGGAGCTGCTGAAAAATTTAACCAAGTACCCTACTGACAGGGACTCCATATGGAAGTAAGGGTCTTTTTGCTGATTTGCTCACTGAGTCAAATAATGTGTTAAATGTACGGTGTGGACATTTTCATTGGATCGTCTTATTCAAATCAACCAAACTCTCAGGAGTGTGAGTCCTAAATGGGATACTGTATTTTAGATTATTTTTTTGTCCGTTTGTCTACCTAGCAAATATATGCCTGCCATCTACTCTGTGTGCCAAGCCCTGCGGTATGTGTGGGGGGTGCAGGGATGAGCTGTTAGATTTCCTTTGTCTCCTGTGTAGTGTTAATCGTCACTTTGTCTAGTCTGCACTTCATGCAGGATCACTGCCATCATTGTAGCAATTAGAGGCAGGGCTGGCACTGGTCTGCAGCTTGAAAATCTCACTTATTTTTTTCCCTGATTACCTCTAGGTTTATTGACTAGAGGCAGACTGTTAACACTTTTAATGAATTGCTGCTTGAAGAACTACTTTCTTACAATTAATATAAAAATGTGTGTTCCACATATTTAAATGAGCTTATGT
The DNA here is from genome assembly GCA_004024845.1 of Tonatia bakeri. Lineage (NCBI taxonomy): Eukaryota > Metazoa > Chordata > Mammalia > Chiroptera > Phyllostomidae > Tonatia > Tonatia bakeri. The sequence goes on from PVIA01005835.1 coordinate 1,257, forward strand.
GATGAGAATACTCCAACTCTATAGTTTCTCAATTTTCAAAAATATTTGTTACTAAGAGTAGAAGAAGTTGGTCAAATGAGGTACTTGGAAGATATATTAAAAACTAAAAATACCAGGGAGGTCTTGCTCCACGTAACATTTTTGATATCTGGGTTACCTGTTTTGCTATTTCTTCACGTGTGAAGTGAGTTTAGCTCAATTCAATGTACATTCATTGATTGTCTTCAGGGAGCACTCAGTCATTTGGTGTGTGGGGGTCGGTGGGGAGAGAAGCATCTGTATCAGCACTTGTACTTCTTGGGGACGCAGAAAGAATAAATTCTGCTTGATGGAAGGGACTGTTATAGAGTGTTTAGCAGAACATTCTTCCTGCCTTAAAATAAGATTTGTGGTTATTTGGTTCACCCAGAATATTTGTTAAGACTGTCATTACTGGATGATTGTAGACAGAAAACTCTTTCACCTCACAGTGCTCGAAAAGATTTGAAATGACCTAATTATTACCTGATTTTTTTTTATTTCTTATCATGAATGGTGGCTTTATTCAGAAATATCAAAAAATATACATGATAAAAGACTGAATAGTCACGGTGGCGTGTTTTTAAGACCTTGCTAAAGACAGGTACATAAATGAAAGTTTCAAAGAAGATGGCTTGTTCCGTTTATATACCCTTAGTTCATTCAACAAGTGCTTATCGAACACGTGTTATAACCCAGTCACGGTGGTAGGTGCTGTGGAGATTTAAAAATGGTTTCAACTCAGAGACCTAGCCCTCAAACAGCTGGAAGGGGGAGTAGAAAGAAATGTGTACATGTGGAGGTGGATGAGATAGTAAAAAATATTATAAGCCAGACTTGAAGTCTGGCTTTAGAGAGGCCCAGGTACTTAGGGGTCTCTGAGGGAACTCAGTTAATAGCTCTTGTATGCTCCATGTGAGATCTGAATAGGATGAGAGATAAAATAAAGGAGTGACACGTGGAAGCCAAACTCCAACCTTTACAGTGTCGCCTGAGACACAGTGAGTAAAAGGGCTGAGGGAGGTCAGAAACTTAGTGAATTAAATTGGTTCCACACAGAAGGTAAAACAGGACTGCGGAAAAGTTTTGTAACAATATCAAGGGTTTTTAAATGTGATGCCTTTCATAACCCATATATCCGTGAATTTGTTTGTGGTATTTGCTTTCTCTCTTTTACGAATCCCTAGTGAAACCCTGTCTCCCTTGTGAAACTTTCTCTGATCATAGTGATCTCTCTACCTTTGACAGAAAGCAGAGTGTCATTCATTCGATACCTAATCTTTGCCTCTAAGATGGATTATAAACTCATTGAGAACAGAAATTTAGATTTATATTTCTTTTTAATTTAGGACACCTTCTAAACCAGAACTTAACAAAATAATAAAAATGCATAATTATCAGCACAAATGTAGTTCTTGATAGCTTATAAAGGACCTCAATGTAGTGATAATAGGTAACTGATAGCCAGTTAATAGCTAACTAATAGCCAGTTGAGGTCTTACTGTATGACAGATAGCTCTAAGAAGCTCTTAGCACACTTCCCGTTGCTCCATGGATCAGAACTGGATTACTTGATAGCCTGCACACCAGTCACTGGAAAATGGGGAGGGGTTGCCGTGATGGGTTTAGACCAACTGTGGTTGAGCCCGTGGTTCAGCCTTCTCTGAGCACTTTACTGCCGACCTGATACCTGAGTCAAGTCAGAGTTCTCTTGGCAAGGAAGATGGGGGTATGGCCATTGATTAAATAACCGGTAGTAATATCTACTATACCAGCTCTTTGATCTTCCTAATGACCAATTTTTTAGATGAATTAACAGTTTCAGAATGATTGAATGACTTACCTGAACTCATAGAGGTAGCAAAAGTAGATGATTGAGAACTTTCAAGTCTGAATCAGGTTTTCTGGTTCTAAATCCTAGTACTTTTTAAAAGCATGTATTAACTTACTAAAATGGACTCTCACTTTGTTTATTTCAGATGCCTGAAGTTTCTAGGAAGTCGGCATCCAACCCTGGTGCTTCCCTTGGTGCCAGAGCTCCTGAGCACCCACCCGTATTTTGATACAGCTGAACCAGACATGGATGATCCAGCGTGTATCCTCTGCGCCTGGGGCAGATTCTGCTGACTTGATGGAATTCTAGCATCCTTTTCTGTAGTGTAGCTTAGCAGGTCTGGTTTTATTTATTTATTTTTTCATTTCTTTTAGGTAAGCGTATATACTGGGGGAGCCTTGTGGTTATTCTCAGCTTTCTTTCTTGATTTCACAATAATTCACCTTTGCCATTTAATACTAATAGTTTTTTACACCATTTGTTGAGCACCTGCTATATTCCACATACTGTTTAAATTCTTTATACATTTTATCACTGGTCTTCCAAGCGACCCTGGAAAGAGGAATTATTCCCAGTTTACAGATGAGAAAACAGGCTCAAAGAGGCTAAATACCTCTCCAGACATTTTTGGTGTTGAGGACTGTGAACTTTCTCCTATGTCTTATTCTATGTTTAACTTGATCTGCAGCCTGAATGAGTGGATGGGGCGGAGCTCCTCTGCCTCTGTTACAAGTTCCGTGGGTTTGTGATAGCGTGGACAGCATGCTGTGCAATTCCATTGTTTCCAGTCTCGGGAATACAGTTACATCAGTGCATCCACGCTTCCCCATGGTTCTTTTTACTCTGTGGCAGATCCTTGGTGAAGTTTAGGGGTATTTATTGGGAACCAGGGATAAGCCAAATAATTGGCTGTTTTCAGATGATCATTGTATTCTCTCTTAATTTCTATATATATTTTAGAGCCTGCTTTTTTTACTTGTGACAAAATGCCTATGATACAATATCATAAATTCTTTATAATTTTTAAGGATTGTATGATACTCCATCACATAGATGAAGCACAAGTTGTATAGTTATTCTCCTGGTTTTGGATATTTACGTTATTTCTGATTATTTGCTATTATAAATTTTTCTGTGCTATTTGATTATTTATTAGAATAGATTTTGAGGTGTGGAATGACTCAACATTCATAAGACTCTTATTGTCTAGTACCAGATTATTACCAAAGGGATTGTACTAGTATATATTTTAGTAGCCATTGTTCCAAATGTTTCCATTTGTTAAGTATTCTCAACAGCATCAGGCATTATTTTTAAAAACGTTTAGTAATTGGGATAGTTTGAAGTAGCATAATCTGTCTTTGAATTTGCATTTCTTTATTAGAATATTAGTTATTCATGGGAATATTGGGGGTGGGAAGTGGGAACACCAGATTCTGGCCAAACTCTTGTTTTTATACCTCCAGTTTTACCTAACTCACTCATCCATCAGACATTGCAGTTTTGGTTCTTATCTTCAATGCTGCTAAAACCTGTCCAACAATGCCAGCATTGTTCTCGGATCATACTTTCAGGCACTACGCCTACCTCCGGGACAGTCTTTCTCATCTGGTTCCTGCCTTGAGGGTATGTTGAAAACATCTTTTGTCCTTGTTTTTTTGACTTTTTGGTCCTTTGTGGTTGTTAAATAGCAGAAAGTAGACTGCATTATTTTCTGAAAACTCATTCTTTCATTGTCTTTCTTTCTTGGGCTCTCTCCTATTGTGTCATACTTCAGCTTCTTTTAAGAAGATTCATTTTTTGAATGTCCCTATGATATTATGCTATGTTAGCCTAGAAAAAAGGAATCCAGAACAAGCTAACCAAGGATTAGATTGTGATGTATTTTAACAGTTGTAATACATAAAGCCGTGGTTCTCAAAGAGTTTATTTTTAATAATAAAAACTATTATTTTTAAAACCTTAGGGGTACAGAAAGAAAAAAATTATTTTTTTAGAAATATTTTTAAATTTATTTTTAGGGAGAGGGGAGTGAAGGAGGAAGAGAGGGAGAGAAACATCAATGTGCAAGAGATACATTGATCAACAGATCACTGCCTTTTGTACACCCCAACTGGGGACCTGGCCCAAAACCCAGGCATGTTCTCTGACTGGGAATTGAACCAACGATCTTTCAGATTGCAGGCTGGCCCTCCATCCACTCAGCCACAGCAGGCAGGGCAAAAAGAAAAATTTAAAAAATGAGCCATAATGATAACAATAGAAAACACTTCCTGAATGCTAACTGTGTGCAGGCACTTTTTAAAATTCTTTATCTGTATTAACTAATCCCAGCTTAGGTTACTATAAATAACTTTATTTAGAATAATATATTGGGTTGGCCAAAAAGTTCATTTGTTTTTTCAGTAAGATGGCTCTAGTAGTGCTTAGTTGTTTTTAACTTAATTCGAAACAATTTTGCTAGACTCTATTGTGACAGCTGTCATATCAGCATTAAAAAAATTTAATCAGAATTGAATTCTTATGGAGCCATTTTAATATTGAAGATGGAAGAAATATGCAACATATTCAGCATATTGTGCTTTATCATTGCAAGAAAGGTAAAAATGCAACTGAAACCCACACAAAAAAAATGATTTGTGCGGTACATGGAGAAGGTGCTGTGACTGACTGAACGTGTCAGAAGTGGTTTCCTGCTGGAGATTGGTTGTTGAGTGATGCTCCATGGTTAGGTAGACAAGTTAATAGCGATCAAATCAAGACATTAATTGAGAACAATCAATGTTATAATGCATGGGAGATAGCTGACATACTCAAAATATCCAAATCAATAAAGTTATTGGTAAAAATGAAAAATGTGTCATGTATTTTATGGAAAAAACTAAATGGACTTTTGGCCAACCCAGTATGTACATGTTCGAAAATTTAAACTGTTTAGAAGGTGTAAAATCAAAAGAAATCCTCTTTGCTCTCCCCTCCCCATCCTGTTCTTGAAAGAATACCACTTTTAATAGTAAGAACAAGAATTATAATTATCATTATGTAAAACATTTTTATAGTATACTATATAAACTAATTTAAGAATAAATCACTCTTCTGTGAAGTGAAAGATCAAATAAAGTTTACAAATAAATGATAACAGATTAATTTTTAGCCCCATTTCTATGGTTAGCCCATTTATGTCAGTTAGCAGTAGAAAATAATAGTGCCCCATTCTCTTCTTTTCCTCCTTGCAGCTTCTGGCTATGTTGAGTAGACCATGTTCATTTTCTCTCTCTTTCCCTTTCTCCCACTGAAGCTGGGGAAGGAGAGAGAGTTAGTTACAGAATCACTTAGCCTTTTGTCCCCTTTGCTTTGTTTGTCTCACTTTTTTTTGGTTCATGTTATGAAAAGTTGAGCCACAGAATTTACTGGCACTGTATAACCCCACTGTGTTGCTTAGTTACCAGGTAGAAAACTGGTGTCATCAGCTGTTTCCCCCAATATCATGCCTCATGAGGATCCTTCCCATCAGTTCCTACAGCAGAGCCTGGAAAGGGTGTACAGTCTTCAGCACCTGGACCCTCAGGGAACTCAGGAGCTGCTGGAGTTCACCATCAGGTAAGGTGATCATCCCTTTGACAGAGTTAACATTGTTATTGTGCTCAGCTTGACCATTTTGCTTTCCAGTGTTGGCTATAGGCTAGTGAGTGTATAGGCCTGCACTCACACAGGGTTTTATGATCTGTTTATATGGGGATTATATTGTGGTTTGAACATATTATGTACAAAGAAAAACTTTTTCTGTACGTGACCAGATTGATGATTAGTACAAAACTAGAGAGAGTTACAAAAAAGCTGTTTTTAACTTTTCTTTCCTTGTATATGAGTTAGGATGTGATGAAAAATGCAAAGTAACTGGTTTTGAAACAGGATAGTGAGAGCCTAGGAAAATCCCTTGGCAAGTGGACTAGGGAAACTGAGACACACAGCTGAACCAAGTGGCCGAACAATTTTCAGCCAGGTGTGGATGTTCACCAGGGCGAAGACCACAGTGCCTGGCAGGGGGCAAAACTGGGAAAACAAGGACCTTACCCCCTTCTGCCCTGGCCTTTCCTCCCTGGAGATAACATCTAGGCCTCAGTTGCATTTCAGCTCCAGTCCCAGAAAAGCAGCAAAACCATGTGGGTGATGCCGGGACTAAGTGCAATGACTAAAGACCCTGTCACTGTCCAATCAGAGAAGACTATATGACCCTGAAAGGGCACACCTGGAGAACTAATGAATATTTTGCTGACACCCTCCCCTGAGACCTCCCCTGAGAATCCCACCTGCAAGAAAGAGATACAACCCTCAGATAAAGGACCCAGGACGTGCCCTTCCTCTAGAGAGCAGGCCTCCCCGTTTTCTTTCCTTTCTTCTCTCCACCACTTCTTCCTTTACAGGCAGGTGTCTCCTAAACTCTGGCAGCTTGTCCCAGGCTGATCCCCGGAACCTGCCCCTGAAGCCCCTTCGCTCTGAGTACCCAGTGAGCTAAAGCAGCCCAGCCTAGGCTCTCCTGTTGCTTCTTCTTGGCTAAGCCTGTCCTTGTTTCTTTGTCCCCCGCCTTAATAAATGTACCTTAATAGTCACCTGGACTTGTGTTGTGAAATCTTTCCTACATGAAGTCAAGAACCCACACACTACAGCTGGCTCTAGGCAGACCCGCTCAGGGCCAGACCTTGTTGGATAACAGTTTAAACAGGAGAAAAGGTTAATTCTTTCTCCTAGGCAAGACAGAGTTGAGATGGTCCAGTGGCCTAGGCCTAAAGACCCAAACTCTCTCTCCTTTGTGTTCTGCAGGAAAAACAAAAGAGCAGAAGAACATCATTTCTACCTCCACCCTCTATAAAGACTCTTCCTCAAAGCTGCATGTTTTAATTTTACTTGCATCCCATTGACTAGGACTTGAGAAACAAGGCTATATCTAGCTGTAAGGAGCTAGGAAATGTAGTCTATTCCGTGTGACCAGTGCTTAGTTAACATTTGGTGACCCTGTTACTTAGGGGAAGGGGAAGATAATGGGGAACAACTGGCAGACTGCCAGATCTTGTTAAATGTCCTGAATGATATGCACAGAATTGAAAGGGCCATTTGTCTTTAGCAGGAGCAGTATCTATCTGCTTTTGTAAATAAGGTTTGATTGAAACACAACCACACCTTTAGGTACTATCTTTGGCTGCTTTCATGCTGTAATGGCAGAGTTGAGTAGTTGCCACAGAGACTACATGGCCTGCAAAACCTAAAATATTTCCTATCTGACCCTTTACAGAAAAAGTCTGCTGACTCTGAAGACATGCCTCTGTCATGTGTTCCCCCTGCTCCCTCACCAAAGTGTTAGATTTACGGCCCCTGTCTGAAGGTGTTAGTTCCGAGCCCAGGAAAATAAGCTCCATTTGCTGACTCAAGCCTACCTAAATAAACATTTAGATTTTGTCTTTGATAGTTTTTTTTATCCTTTTAGCACTAAAGCAAGTGCAGAATGCACAGAACTAAGTCAATTTGGTCATCAGTTGGCCATCAGTAGGTGCTCAGTAAACACCCCTTGATTTGAGTGATCCTCATGACCTGGGTTTTGTGAGATGATAGCCCTGGTGGGCTCCTGGCTGGTCAAATCGCTGCTCTAGCACTGTGGTCAGTCCTGGGAACTACGCTTCTGACTAAAGTGAGTTCTGAGGAGGAACGGGGAAAGACTCAGAAAAGAAAGCGGGTGGTGTCGCAGTTATTGATGACCTACGATGTTTCACCAATATTATTGCAGTTAGATGTTGTTGCTGTTTTCACAGAGAAGAAATGGAAATTTGGGGAACTAAAGCAATTTACTAGGAAGTAGCAGAACCAGGATTTAAATCTAGATTTGTTTGACTCTGAAATTGATTTTCTGTAATACGCAGCAGTGAAGAGGATTTCCGTATCAATTGGAGAATAGACCAGATGGCCCCTGGGGGTCTTCAGAACTTAGAGCAGATGACAAGATTGTCGAAGGACTGAAGGACACAACCTGCCTTACTTGTAAAAAACAAAAACAAAGAAATAAGTAAAAACACACAAGCCAACAGCATATGATCTTAGTCATGTACGTCATTTAGGGAAGCAGCATCAGCACACCCTGGGTCTTTCAGAACTCAGTGTCGACACCAGGGGTAGAAATCCGTCATCTCTTTGTACCTGTGCAAATCTCAATACTGTGGTGAGAAGTAGTAGAACATACAGGGGTGGGCGAGCATAGGTTTACAATTGTGAGTACGAAACACAGAGTTCATTCTTGTATTATTATTTTTAAACATTTCCATATGAACAACTGTAAACCTATGTTTGCCCACCCCTATATTTTCTGTAGTTGTTGAAAAGTGAAATGTTATCAAGTTTCATATAGAAGGTTCTCTGATTAGGACTCTGGTCATTTATCTGTTAGCACTAGTTTAAAACTTCATCATTTAGACATCACCCTTTGTCATAATCCACGCAGCCATTTTACCCAACCAAGATTTCACCTATAGAAAGTAAGCCCTGGCTGGTGTAGCTCAGTGGATTGAGTGCCAGCCTGCAAACCAAAAGGTCGCAGGTTCAATTCCCAGTCAGGGTTTGGGGCCAGGTCCCCAGTAGGGGGTGTACAAGAGACCACCACACATTGATGTTTCTCTCCCTCTCTTTCTCCTTCCCTTTCTCTTTCTCTAAAAATAAATAAGTAAAATCTTTTTTTAAAAAAGGAAGGTCTGCTGTAGTTCCTGTAAGGGCTCTGGATGGGGGTTGTTTGCTTGTTTGTTTCTGGAACTTGACATAAGTTCTTCGTCTTCACCATTATACCTTGGTTGCCTTATAGGAGCTCCATAAATATTTGCTGAAAACTCCAGCTGTGAAAGCTTAACCAAGAATGAAGTCTTTTAGGATTTTTGTAGATTTTTTTTTTTTCTGGACATACCTCACCTCCAGATGTATAGATGTGATGTTCTATAAGGCTTAACTGGCTTGGTCATAACAATAGCCATTGTCTATCAAATGCCGACTATGTCCCCACTTCCTTAAGTGTTTGATGTACATTATTTTAAATGTACATTAATTTAAAAGCAACCCCATGAAAATTACCTTATATTTATAATGGGTGAGAGAGCTGGGGTTTATCCATGTGTGTGGTTTTCCATCATGCGCCAGGCATTGCGGTGTGCGGAAGGAACACAGTGGTGAACGAGACAGTCTGCTGTGGAGATTTTACAGCCTGGGTGGGGAATCAGCCAGGTAAACGAGAGATGCAGAGTTGTGCTTTCCACACTACAGTGCAGTTAGTACAGGAGAACTTACACGTCCAGGAGACCAGAAGGGCACCTAATCCTTCCTTGGATAATCTAATCAGTGACCTGAAGAACGAATAGAAGGTCCTCCAGTGAAGGAGGGAGTAGAGCTTATCAGGGAGTTGGTATAGCCAAGTCCTGGACTAAAACGTCGGTCTTCCTAGCCCTTCCATCTCGTCACACTGCTGTCTTCCTGGGTAGCAGTTTGTGTGACACGAAACATCTAGTATAACCAAACTTCAAATCCAAAGGGCTTGGCTCAAGTCTTTTATCGCTTCCTAGGTACATCATCTCAGGCCTCAGTCCCAATCTATAAATCGAGGGTACTGTGAGGTCTTGGGAGTGTTGTGAAGAACACAATGATATGTGGACAGTACTCTGAGAATAGTAGTTACATAGATAATAGTACGGCATTTATGAAATTTTGCTTTAAAATTTAAATCTAATTGTAGCTCATTTGACACAGTAGACATGATCTTGATAGTTTGTAAACCCAGTTCCATTTTATGAATGTAAGCGTGTTTGCCTTCATTGGCGGAGAGAAGGGATTGTCTTTTCAGGAATGCTACAGTCACTTGTCTGTTCTTTCAAATACGAAACCAGTTTTCAGAGTTCATATTTTTTATGTAAGTTCACTAAGTTGTTGTTACTGGGAATACATATTATTGTTTCAGAAACCATATCATGTTAGAAATATTTCATAATAGAGATTGTTCTTTTGTAGTAAAACAGCTTATTTGAATTGAAACCGGTGGGGCTTCATTGATCTTGAATTGATAGGAGTACACTTCTTCCAAAGCAGTAAGTTATCTTTGCAGGCCAGAAGGGATTGGCAAGAAGTATTCAAAGCGATGAAAAACAAGGACCTACAACCAACATTACTCTAATCAGCAAAGCTATCGTTTAGAATCCAAGGACATATAAAGAGCTTCCCAGATAAGAAAAAGCTAAAGTAGTTCATTACTACCGAGCCAGTATTACATAAAATGTTTAAAGGTTTTCTTTAAGAAGAAGAATTTTAAAAAGATAAAAAAATATGAATAATAAAATGGTAATAAATACATATCAGTAATTGAATCTTAAAAAAAAACAAAATAAATGAGCAAGCATAACAGAAACACAATCATAGTTACAGAAAACTTTTTGACAGTTGCCAGATGGGAGGGGGTTAGGGGCATGGGTGAAAAGGTGAAGGGACTAAGAAGTATAAATTGGCAGTTACAGAATAGTCGCGAGGATGTTAAATGCAGCATGGGGAATGTAGTCAGTAATTTTGTGTTAACTATGGGGTCTGGCAGGAGTAACACCTGCTTGAGTGTGTCTGGAAGGGTAATAATATGGGTGTAATAATTTAGAGTTTTAATTCAAACATTTCACCTAAAATGTCACATGTTGTGCTTGAGTGTGATATGGTTATGTTACAGAACTACATGCTTATGATTTTGTAATAAAAAAGGGATGTTTCTCTCCCTCTATTTCTCCCTCCCTTCCCCTCTCTTCAAAAATGGATCAATCAATTATCTTTGGTTGGCGGGGGGCATATTTGTGCCGGACCCTGGATGGTGTCAGGTGGACATGGGGTTTATCAGGATGATCAGTTCAGCTGTGTAATGTCTGATCACTGGGCTGTACCCCTGAAACTAATAATATTGGAGCTCAACTGAAATTGAAAAATGAAAAAATATTTTAAAAAATACACTTCTTTCCTTATGGGAGTTTTTTAAGGCAGCAACCCTAAAGAACATGGGATTTCTTGGTTAAATTTTTTAAAATCCTCTCCTTGCTGTGCATTGTTTCGTGTCTCCAAGGAACAGTGCTTATTCTGTAGCTTGGAAACTAGTCTTGTGAGTACAGAGGTGGAAATAAAATGTTTGCTATTTGTAATCATCTGAGTGCAAGGATGAAGATAGCTTTTAAAAAGTTGTCAGGATTTGGTACTCATTTTGCATTTTTGAACATTCCTTGTTATTCTGCCAAACTACTAAGAGACATTAATTATAAACTGATGTTTAGAGATTATAAGAAATGTTTAGTCATAAACATTTGATTTACACATCCAGAGTCTTTTTTACTATTTTGTGCAATGATTTAAAAATGAATTCTGCTTGTTATGTAAGCTTTTTTAAAAAAGTGTAATATATGTAAGTTTGTATTTTTATAACATTTTTTTAAAATGCTATTTATTGCCATCATGTTGACTCAGGATTGCTACAGTGTGTGTTCCTGGGAAGGGGCTCTTTTGCCCTGCCACATCACTTCTCTAGAAATGTGGCTTAATATTTATCTGATTTTAAGTCAGCTTTGGTCTCATCTGTATTTGATATGGTTCATAAATATATGAAAAGATTTTTCATAGCAAATGAATAAATGAAATGCAATATGATATGGTTGAAAAAGAAAAAGACTTTTAGAGTTAGACCTGAGTTCATGGCCTGTTTTTTTGCACACCACTTAAACTCTGATACTCAGTTTCCTTCTCAATGAAATTAGATTAATTGCAGTTCACATCGTAAGGATTCCGTGAGCTTCAGTAAGAAAACACCTAGTCCAGTGCACAACGAAAGTGTTTGTAATCTTTTCCATGAAAGGGTCCATAGCCTCCTTACGAATGTCTAAACTGATCCTTGAGGATTGTGGGCACAAAGAGGTCCAGAGAGGAAACACTGGAACATAAAGCATTTTGCCCAGGGCTAGCAAGTTTCCATTTTTGTTTGTTCAGTAAGTCAGATTTCCCATGGCTAGTTGGGTTACATCGTGTTCTGTGCAATTCGGAACAGTTGCTACAGTGCAAAGGCAGTAGACTAACTTAACAATGGTCGCAGTCAGCTAATGTATAGTCAAGTCGTCAGTGTAATTGTAACACAAGGCAGAATCTTCGTGGAAAAGAAATGGTTCAGAAGTAGAATGATTCAGGGCTATCTTTTGTAAGAGAGACATTAGAGATGGTAAACGGAAAGAAAAATAGCACTTTACAGGTACGACCAGCTAGTACAGGGTCTTGACTTTTGTTGCACTGGATTCCCACACATAAGCAGGCTTTCCAGAACCAGCTCAAGCCACCAAAACTTTTCAGCAGTGATATATAATCCGCAGCCCCCAATTTCTTCAGTTACTTTGGGAATAATTTACCTCGCGCCCCTTTCCAGAGCATCTTCTTCCTGGTATCAAGGTCCTTAGGAGGCAGCAGTAGCTATCGAAATTTTCCCTGAGAGTGTAGGGAGGGGCTTAGCCAGTTGGAGAGTTATGTATAGGTTACTGTGAAACCTAATATTTTGTGCTAGCCCTGAAACAATTAACTTTCCTCTCCACTCAGTCTTCATTTCTAACAGTTGCCATTTCCATATGAAGGTTTGATATTGCTGTTAAAAATGAGGCAGCCTTTTTTGAGTTTTTTCTGAGATGGATTGTTAGGGGTCTCTGTCTCACACACACATACCGCTCCCCAAAAGAGACAAAAGCAAAGAAAAACAATACTTCTTTGTAGATGTATAGCATATTTCTAGAAGAATTCAAAAGAAACGAGTAATGTGGTTCCTCTGGAAGGGTGTACTGGTTAATAGTGCACAGGTAGAAGAATTTGGGCTAATTTAATTGTATCGATATGTATATGTATATGTAATATATATATATCCTTCAGTATCTTTGGAATTCTGTTTCTTATCAGTGTAATTCTATAGGCATGTATTATCTCTTCAAAAACTTAAAGCTTTAAATTAGTAACTCTAGCCCACAATACAACTATTTTACCTGTGTGCCACTCTCTATTTTCTCACCCACAGGCAGATTTTTTTCTGACGATACAAAAAATACTTGTCCGTTTTATAAAACAATGGGAAAATAAAGCATAGTTGGGAGAAGGCACTGAAAAGCCCCTGAATACCTCCATCCAGAAAACCACTGTGCTTTGGTTTTCTCCTGTACATAGTTTTTACATGGTTGACATTACATACCTTCTTACCACTTTATATTTCAATGGCTATGGAATATTTCATTGATTAGATGTACAGTAATGTTTAAAATTCTTCTACCATTGAATATTTAAGCAGTTACTGAGTTATTTACTATAATAGTCCACACAATTGAGCATTTCGTTTCTGTTGAAGATGCTTCTTAGAATTACTTCTCAGCATAAAGCTGCTGATCAAAATATTTGACCATATGTGACTTTTAAAACATAGTACAATTTTACTTTCCAAAAGAATCGTATTAACTTAAACCACTATCAGAAAGTGAACTAACCCCTTTCATTATAACCACCCTAGTACTGGGTGCTATTTAAAAAATTTATGACCAGTTTATTAGGTGTAACATGGTAAAATGTTTTGACATGATTTTTGTATTGTCGTTATTCTCCTTATCCTGTGTTTGTCTTGGGGTTTTGTATACTACAGGGATCTGCAAAGACTTGGAGAACTTCAGTCTGAATTGGCAGGAGTCGCTGACTTCTCTGCTACCTATCTTCGGTGTCAGCTTCTTCTCATCAAGGTTGGTCTGCGCCTGTTATGCTTGTGTGGTGCTGAGAGAGTACTTGAACAGACCTGGAAGTGTTTGCAGCCGTAACTGGAAAAATATATGGTCTTCTGCCACCACTTAGCAATGCGGAATTATGTACTCTGTGGTGTAATTATACTTAACACTAATTAAAGAGCTGTTAACTCATGTAGGAGTTTGAATTTTTAAATTTGATAGAATTCTTTCATTATGTAATTAGAGTGGATCAAATACGCAGCCACTTTCTTTAGAGGGTACCAAGGGTTTTCATTGTTTTTCTAATTTGATCAGCAAAGAACTTATATGAACTTTTATTTTTTAATATTAATTTCACTTTGTCAAAGTAAAATTAGTTAAAGGTTGATTTAACTAAAGGTTGATCTTAAAAGGGCCAACTTGCTGGCATTTCATACTAGTCAGATTATTTATATAGTAACAAAAAATTGGTACCCAAGAACCTGTTTCTATTTACTGAATTGAAAACCAGTGAAACTAGTTCAATAGCTTTCAGTGCAAAGCTTTGCTATAAATTTAGGCTTTGGATTTGGAAGAGCCCTTCTTATTTGGTAAGCCTTTATCTCGACTTCAGTTCCAAATGTTGTTAGTCTTCAAAGTGATTATAATGCTTTTTGTTCAGTTCAAATACGTGGAAGTCAGAAACTATTTCCCACTGTAATGTACGAGCCTCGGGTTTGGCAGGGGTGTACACGCGTGAAGGTGCGTGCGCACACCAAAGTAAGTTGGGATTTACACAGCCCTTGTTCAGCAAGAGAGATTTTTTCCAAATGTATATACTTACATAATAACCACCACCACATTCAAGATACAGCACATGTCCATTACCACCAAAAAGTTCCTCTATGCCCCTGTGCAAAGTTGTTTAGCTTTTCCAAGCATCTGTGAAACAGGGCTAACAATGTCTCTGCCCAAGTAAGGACAAGCAGTATGTGCGAGTGCCCTTCGCCTGGGGTCTGTGCCTGGTGAGTGCCGTGTCACTCTTGGTCTCTTCCCTTCTTCTGTGGCTTGCTGTCTTATTCATGGAATACAAGAAGGCCTTTGAAAAGAATCTGCTTTTCTGGAGTAGGAAATGAGAAGAGGTTACCCCTAAAAGGAACTGTGTTGTTTACTCAGTGTCATGGAGTGGCAGGGTAGGTAAGGGACCCAGGCCTAGAACCCGAGGCAGGCAGGCAGGCGTTTGGGAATCAGGGAGGAACTACCCCAGTAGTGTCACGTCTACTCCCCGGCAGAGTCTGTGGCCAGTAATGATCTTTATGAAGAATAATGTAACAAAATCACAAAATACAGTGTAATGTTATGTACCAAAAAAGCATGCAAAATTACTTCAGCCTTCTGACTATAGCTATATAAAAATAAGCATTGGAGAAATGACTGGAAGCAAGTATTCAAAAATAATAACTCTAAGAGTGTTTTTTTTGGTGTTTAAAGATTTCTGTAACTATAATCTAGACCTGCCACTGTCTAATATGATAGTCATCAGGCACATGTGACTATTGTGCTCCTGAAATGTTAGTTCAAATTGAGCTGTGCTATAAATGCAAAATGCACACTGGATTTCTTAGACTTTGTATGAAAAAAGCATGTAAACTATCTCAGTAATTTTAAAATATTAATGGCATAGTCAAATGATATTATTAAGGATATACTGGGTTAAATAAACTGTATTGTTCAAATTAATTTCACCTTTTTACTTTTAAAAATGTGGCTACTAGAAAATGTTAAATTATATACATGGCTTGTTTCATATTTCTGTTGGCCAGTGTTAGTCTAGGTTTTTTGTAATGTCATTGAATTATGTCTGTAATTAAGAAGGACTGTGGAAATTAGAAACTATAACAAGGTGTAGACAAGAGATGAGAGATGGGGCCATATGGATGGATAGAAGTAGAGCGAAATGGAAGGTTAAATCTGTGGCTTTAAGTGATAGTTTTGAATATAGGAAGCTTGAAAGAAGGTGAAATCTAGGAAAGCTGTGCCAGTAAAGTGATGGGGCTGTTCAGAGAATAGTGAGCATGGGGAAAAGAAAAAAGAACCACAGTCAAGCAGGCAGGGTCTAGGCAGTCAAGGCAGTGCGGTGGCCCTGGGGACACGGAGGGCCCGGCCTCGGAAGCTGGTTTGCCTAGACACTCTGGTGAGACCTTCGTGGCCCCTGCACTCTGCTCGAAAGCGCTAGTCTGGGACAGAGGGCCTTCGGTCTAGGAATTGGATTGAATGGGGAGGAGTTTAGTGCGAGCAAACCGTTTGTGTGGTTTCTCGGCTTAAAAGGATAAGACCAAAGGGAAATCCTGATCATGGTAGATTTTCAAAACAAAATAAACATGTAATCTTAAGTGATATGCCAGTCTTTGTGATGTCTGTGCTTTGTCTGTGCAGGCCTTGCAGGAAAAGCTGTGGAATGTGGCCGCCCCTTTGTATGTGAAGCAGAGTGATTTGGCCTCAGCAGCCGCAAAACAGGTAAGCTGATTTGCAATCTTCTCCTCACTAGATCTCTGTGCTCAAATTGTCTCATTCACGTCAGACCCAGAGGCCTTCGCATGGCTGTGTCTGCAGTGACCTCCCCAGTTCCAGCCCGTGGTAACAAGTCAGTGATAGGAGAAGCATAGAATTAGGGGCCACAGCACTGGCTTTAGAGTCAGGGGACCTGGGGCCTAGACCCAGGGGTGCCTCTAGTTTTCTGGGTAATATGGAACAGGTTATTTAACCTCCCTGGATTTTTTCCCTCTGTAAAATATGGCAGTTCAATTAAATGATTTCTAAGGTTCTTTTGTGTTCTGAAATATTATCAGCTTGTATTTCAGATATAGTAAAAATCCAATAAATACTATCGTGAATCTTTTATCTGAAAATGTAGTTGAACTAATTTTCAGGTGGTTTATCTTTTTAGCCTGTACTAAGTGAATGTTAAAGGTTCTTATTTTCCCTACAGTTCACTAAGTAACATTTCATTTTATTTGATTTGAGTTGATTTCTCTCTAGCTTTGAGCGATTTCCCTTCATCCTTAGGTACTGGGATTCAGTGCACTCCTCTGGCTCACCTCTTTTCGGTAGTGAGTCTGTACCTAACCGTGCGATTATGACCCATAGGGAGTTACATTACAGTTCACTAAATGATTTCAACTTTATTTTAATTAACCTTCAAGTTTATTTTAATTAACTTGCACATAATCCCATTAGGTAAGAATAAGTATTAAGCCCATTTTATAGGTGAAACAGTTAAGGCTCAGCAAAGTTAAATTCCTAGATCTCGAGGTTGTAGAGTCAGTGATGTGAGCCCAGATCCTCTGATTCCCAGAATTTATTCTGCTTGGTCTTTCATCTGCTCTCAGCTCTCTTTCAGACCTGCTGTGTGGCTTATTGTAGGGGAGTAGAACTTAACCACCGGAGTCCCAAAATGGGCCATGTTGGGAGGGAGAGGATTAGGGGGCTATAGTCTGGAAGAAAGAGGAAGGAACTTACAACTGCTTTGTGCAGATACTGTGTTAAGCTCGTTCACGTCCCATTTAATCCTTTAAATTTTACAATGTTGGTACTGCTTCTTCCCTGTGTACAGATGGGGAAACTGAGGTACCATGTAATTAAATATCTTGTCTTACTGTCAGTTGTAGGAAAGCCTGGAATGATTTCTTTGAATGATTCTTCAAAGGAAGGCAGGCACGGAAGGAGAAGAGAAGCATCATTTGGAGGGGAGTAGCTGATTTGGCTAGAATAGAGCAAGAACTTAAGATACACTGGGCTTGTGCTGAGATCATAGACCTTGTTTTCTGCACTTATCCCCAAGTTCAGGGCCCTAGGACAGGCCATCTGGATGACTAACAGGTGGTTCTTGGGTCTGGATGCTAAATCCTTGAGGACTTACCTTGGGGATTGGGTTTCCACATAGAGCGCATATTCATTAGTTCCCACGGCACAGTCAGTTTGGTTTAGGGTGACAAGCAGGGCTTCACAGTTTGTTGGTGATTAAATTGTCATATTGTCACATCATCAACTAAGATGATTTTATTACCAGAAGAAGGTCTTTTGTTTTTCAATTGACAAAATTATTTTCTTTTTTGCAAGGAATACTATACATTTCTCTCAATACTTATATTAATTTCTCTCAAATTATGTTAGTTTCTCCAACATAGGCACTTACAAATCTCAGTTCAGGCTCTGGCCAGTGTGTCAGTTGGTTGGAGTGTCATCCCATACATCCAGGTTGGGGGTTCGATTCCTGGTCTGGGTGTGTATGGGAGGCAACCAATCAGTGTTTCTCTGTCACATTGATGTTTTTCTCTCTCTCTCTCTCTTTCTGTCTCTCTAAAGTGAATAAACATCTTTTTTAAAATCTCAGTTCAGAATTAAAATACAGGCATAAAAAACCTCAGCTCAAGAGTTTCACCTACAATTCCATGCTGCTCTCAAGGCAGGGTTGATATTTTCACTGACCATTCATTACCGTTTCTTTGCAGATCATGGAAGAGACCTATAAAATGGAGTTCATGTACAGTGGTGTGGAGAATAAGCAGGTCGTGATTATACATCACATGAGGCTGCAGGCCAAAGCCTTGCAGCTGATAGTGACAGCACGGACGACTCGAGGGTAAGACGTGCAGCTCGCCCACAGGGGTGGCGTGGAAAGATTAGCTAAGGGGTATTAGTATTAATTTTTTCAGAACTCCAAGTTCTGTTCTTGGGTCATGGGAGATCCCTGGAAAAACATTCCAGTGGCTTTTTATTGTCAACAGCACAACATAGGACTTCATCTGGAAACATGGGCATTCTGTGTGGTCCTTGATAAATTTCTTTAAGAATTTAGTATCAGAATTTAGAATTTTTCTCTTCTGAAGAGACTAGTAAACTCCAAGGCATTAAAGACGAATTAAGAGAATCCACCATACAGTGAGACCACCTTGTTTCAAACCCTGACCTCTCCACTTACTGGTTGTTTGAGTACAGACAGGGTTTTAAACCTCTCTGTTGCCTCGTTTTCCTGTCTGTCAAATGAGAACAATGAAAGCACCTGTCTCATGGGTTACTGTGAAGAATGAATTGGATAATACATGTAAAAGCACTTAGCATGGTACTTGGTACATAGTAAGAACTCAATATAATGGTAGCTTTTAGGCTTTCTGATAATGAGAATTGCCATATTTCATCATTTCAAAAACACACATTTTTTAACTTCTCTGAAATCTATCGCTGTGCCATAGTTTGATTGATTGAAAGTGGGTTTATTATTGTTGTTTCATAAAGTAAAGACGCATCTTAAGAATGAATGCATCATAGATTTACTACAGTACAGCATTTATGTAACTCAGCGCCAGATTGAAGATATATCTGATGTGCAGTTCATCAGGTGTGTCAGCCCACACGCGGCATAGAGAAATAAACATGGGTGTTTAAGTACGCACTGAAGATACTAGGTCAGAAAGAACTTTCCGAATATTATTTTATTACTTCACTTATCTTGATAGCACCCTGATTAACTCAAGTAGCACTTTAACCTTAGAGGTATCCACACATTCATTTAACAAATGTTTAATCCCTACTACTCAGTCACAGCTGAGGCAAATGATAGGTACTTGAGATGGCATCTGTACTTTTTATCAATATTTAAAGAAAGTAGATGTATTTTTCAGTTTACATATGATTATTGTGAAAACTTAAACATTGCAGATTAAGTGAAGTTTCTCTGGCAGTCCACCTCTTCTAGAACTGCCAACAGACTCCCCAGGCCAGATACACGTGTAGGTTATAAATGTGTGTGTATTAACATAAGTCAAATTGTAAGATATTTTGCTGCTCTGCCTCCTTTTCTTTTCATCCAACAATGTATTTCATCTTTCCATGTCATTGTATAAAGATTCTAATATGTTTGTTCTTACTCATGCTATATTATTTTGTATTTTCCATTTGTATGCTATTTTTCTTTCTTGATTTTTGGATGGATGGATGATTTTCTTCTTCCCAGGAGTTTAAAAGTTCTGTACCTAATTCTGACCTGTTCAAGTGAGAGGGTGGATCAGAGTGAAGGGCACTGTGGTGCCTCATTGAATGGTTCAGATATCAGCTCCACCGTCTGCACACTTCATGACCTTGGATAAATTATATAAACCTTCTGTGTCTCAGTTTGTTCCTCATAAGTTAGACTGGGATAATAGTAGTACCTGCCTCTCCCTCATAGGGTTATTATAGGATTATTGAATTTTATACGTAAAGCCTTTAAAATACTTTCTAGCACATTCAGAGTAAATATTTGATAAAAGTTCATGTTTGATATTTAAATATTATTTTCACACATATATATATATTTTGTCCTCACTCGAGGACATGCTTAGAGAGGGGAAGGAAGGGGGAGAAAGAGAGAGAGAAACACTGATGCGAGAGAGAAATACCGATCGGTTGCCTCTAGCACGCCCTGCTGTGGGATGCAACCTGCAACCCAAGCACGTGCCCTGACTGGGAATCGAACTGGAGACCCTTTGGTCAACAGGGTGACACTCCAACCGACTGAGCCACACTGGCCAAAGCCAGTTTCATATTTTTAATTAACATATTGAACTTATCTTACCAGCATAAGAAAATTAAATAGAATTTATGATTGCCTCTATCACGATCACCTCAGATCAGAATGAGAAGTTTAAGTGTGCTTTTTAAAATCACCTTACACTATTTTAGAATTTAGTTTCAGCTTATTATATTTTAATAATATAGCTCTTATTTTAAGAATCCTTTCTTAAAACATGCATTCATTTTTATACATACATTATCAACATTATTTAGCTGCAATTTGCCATCCACTGTTCCTTTTGTACCACATTTAACTTTTTAAATTTCTTGTTCAAATTCACTGTTTATTTGACTGGAACACATTCTCCAGTGGTATTTTTCAGAACTCTGTAAGTATTGCTTTTTGCCTTTTAGTATTGAATGTTACAGTTAGGGTGTCCGATGTCAGTCTGGTTCTCTTTCCTTTGTATGCGGCTTATTTTTCCTGGCTCAGAGCCGTGAACTTTTCTTTTTCTCTTTGGAATTCAGAAATTTTGCCGGGATGTGTTTAGGTGTGTGTTTCCTTGTGTTCTCACTGACCTTTGTTGGGACTTTGAAGTTTCCGTTCTTGTTTTTAGCTCAGGGTTTTGCTTCCCCCTGTTACTTCTTTAATTACTACTTCTTCCATCCGGTCCAGCCTCTCATACTAGATACTGTATCTTCTGCGTGTTTTCCCTATAGCTCATCTTTTCTGTCATAATTTCTTGTTTGTTTTTGTACTCTATATTCTGAGTAAATTCCTCAATATGCTCTTTTAATTTACCATTTCAGTTTTCATCATTTTTCATTCTAGTGTTCTTTGAATATTGACTTCATTATTACAGTAGTCCTCCCTTATCTGAAGGGAATAGTTCCAGGACCCCTCGTGGGTTCCAGAAACCACAGATAATGTTGAACTCCATGTATGCTGTGTTTCTTCTTATACATATATTCCTCTTCACTTAAGAGAAGCTCGCTATTGCTTCTTTTTGACATAATCAAATTGTCAGCATCACTGCTCTTATGCTTTGGGGCCACTGTTAAGTAAACTAAAAATTACTTAAACACAGACACTATATAATACATCAGCAGTCGGTCTGCTAGCTGAGATGGCCATTGACAAATGGGTGCATGGCATATACAGTGTAGGTACATGTGGGGGGAGGCTTCGCCCACAGAATGGGCTTCCTCAGTGAGCTTTTATTGGGTTTAATTTGCACAGAAATACAGGTAAAGCTTATCAATCATTGTCAGGCAGTAAGGGTCAAACAATTGATAACATTCAAAGAACTACGAGGGCTTATTCTGAGTCAGGGTCAGTTAGCTAACAGGCCCTAAAACTTTGGGAACAAACTCATTTCAAGCTTGGACCCTTATCGTTTAAATTGAGGGCATTCTTAGCAAAGCAGGTTTCACAGGATTTTATGCATTCTTTCTTAGTCCTGATTGCCCCCTGCCCCCCAACCTGCCCTTTCCAGCACAGGGCCACACCCATCTTCGGCATTGTTTCAGGTTTAAGTCACATGGGGAATGTGGGCAACCAAGAGATTAGGATACTCTTTACAGATAGAATCAGGACTCAGGCTATGACAAAGCCCAGGGGTGAGGGTCCATCACTCTTTTTCTATAGCCTCCCAAGTCCTTCCCTGAGGGCCCCTTCAAGACCGTGCCTGTCTTAGGTCATCCCTCCCTTGAGGAAACTTACCCCGTCATTGACTAACCAACATCTGCCTGGGGCCATTCAGGGTGAAGTAAAGGGGGCAGAGTCGGAGCCCCTGCCTGGAGGATAAACTTTAGCTCCTTAGTGGCTTCTGGTCCCAAGGTCTATTATTCAGCCTTAGCCCTGGGGGGTTACAGCTTCTGAAACCAGGCAGGGTGGTTCCCAACAGGTACTGGACAGGGGGCTGATTCATGTCCCCACTGTGGTGCCATGAGATTTATTGAGCTTCAGAATGGTGTGCATTTTGACACTTATGAGTTTATTTCTGGAATATTCCATTT
Source organism: Tonatia bakeri (assembly GCA_004024845.1). NCBI lineage: Eukaryota > Metazoa > Chordata > Mammalia > Chiroptera > Phyllostomidae > Tonatia > Tonatia bakeri. The sequence goes on from PVIA01005835.1 coordinate 23,433, forward strand.
AATATTTTCAGACTGCTGTTGACCACAGGTAACTGAAACTGCAGAAAGTGAAAATGTGAATAAAGAGGGGCTGGTATGCTGATTATTTCCAGTGTGCTTTATTCTGCCTGCCTTTTTGGTAGCAATCTCTCTTGCTTTATCAATGAAGTACCCTTTCAAATATTCTCTTAAATCTCACCGTGGTTAGTTATTTGAAATTTTGTTAAAGGTTTCTCTGCTCTCTTGCCTTGACTTCTTCTCCATGAAGTCTGCTTGATCTCCTTTACAGCTCTGATTATCCTCATAACATCTCGTACTTTTCCATTGTCTTTGCATACTCACATGAAAGTCTGGACTAGTTTAAATTGATAATTGACGTAGGCTTTTCTAATAGTTGTAGGTCAGTGGTTAGTCTCTCCTAATCGGCCTCACTCTTCCACTGCGTTCCTTCCTCACTCAAGGGAAAAGTGGGAGTTCTCAGTGGTAGAGGCCCACTTTATGTAGCATGTAGGTGAGGCTACCTGCTCTGTTCGGGGGTTTGGGGAGAGTTCCTCAAATGTTTTTGTATTTTACTGTTCAGAATTTCTCCAAGCTGGTTCTGTATACACAGGCTGAAAAATGACACAGTTTGGCCAAATTGCTTGCTTGTCAGTCCGCGCTTAGCTGGAATTCTCCTATCCAGCCTTCGCAGTCCTGGAGGTCTGTGGTGCGGTAGCCTCACTGTTAAGTTTCAGTCGCACTCTGGTAGTTTATCAGAGAAAGTTTCAAGTGTTACCTGTTTAGGAAACTAACTTAAATGAATGTTGCTTGTAGAGTAAGTTTTTATTTACCATTTCTCATTTATTCATTCAACAAACATTTGTTGAATAACTGCTTATGTCAGGTAATATATGGTGAACAATACAAAGTTCCTACTTTCATGGAACTTACATTTTAGTAGAAAGACTGAAGGAGGTTGTTGAGAACCTGGGCATCATTCTCTTACATAGTTTTGTATAAAGAAGAGTATTTGTGCCCTGGCTGGCGTAGCTCAGTGGATTGAGCACGGGCTGCGAACCAGGCATCGCAGGTTTGATTCCCAGTCAGGGCACATGCCTAGGTTGCAGGCCATGTCCCCCAGCAACCGCACATTGATGTTTCTCTCTCTCTCCCTCTCTCCCTTCCCTCTCTAAAAATAAATAAATAAAATCTAAAAAAAAATCAAAATTTGTGAATTTAAAAAATATATATTTAAAAAAAAAGAAGAGTATTTGTTTTTCTTCAATGGAACTTTACTGCTCCAATAAATAATGTATTGATATGTATAATAATATGAAAATGGGAAGTTTCATGCAGAGATTACAAGAAATGGAAGAAAATGCACAAAGGTCAAAAGGAGAAATCTGTTTTGTGATTAGTAACTTAGAGTGGCCTAGCATGTTGCCTGGATTATTTATGTATACAACGAGTTTTTACCGTAATAAAATATTGTTAAGTACTACAAGGCTGAAGAAGTCAAGACAAAAAAAGGAACATAGTGCATGTTTGTGGGAAAAGTAGTAACAAAAGCTTTTCCCTTATTGCATGAGAATTTGACCTTTGGTTAACTTTCTAGATCTGTTCCTTGGAAACCTGGTTGTGTCAGCTATGTTAGGTAGCACTGCTGTGGTAAAAATGGTCTCTGAAAAAAACTGCACTGTAGAGGATACCAGCCAGCAGTATCCATCTCTGCTGCGGATGCTCATCGAAACACAAGAAAAACATACACAGGGACAGCCAGGTCCTGTGGGGGACTAGAGACAGCATGGCCACTCTCTCTAGTGGAGAGTGCGCCGTTTCTCTACCTAAGTAGGTTTTTATTAAGAAAGCAGACTCAGTTTGTGGATTCACAGTCTGGCAGAAAAGATCAAAGGGAATAGGTGACTTACAAAGATGCTGACAGAACTCCTGCTGTGATTATGGGCAGAGATTGGAGTTTTATCATATGAAAGGACTACATGGCTCAAAGGGCTCGTTTTGGTTTCCTGTCTGTGCCTTCAAATTCTAACTCAATAACATCCTCCAGCAAACAGATCTCACAGGATCTTGCATATTCTATGTCCCAGGCCTGATTACCCCGGGGGTCTGCTGTCTCTGGTCTGGGCTGCACCCCTTAGCTATATCCGCAGGCCTGAGTTGGTCAGGAGTGACAAAGGCAGCCAGGAGACTTGGATTTCTCACATCTAAGAACAAAGACTCAGGCTTTGACATAGCCGAGGGGGCAGGGGTTGATGTCAATCACCCCTTCATTTCCACAGCCCTGTGTCTCTTCCCTGAGGCCTCCACATGATCATGCCTGTCTTAGGTGATTCCTTCCATGGGAAATCTTACCCATCATTGGCTAGCTGATCAAGCTTAGGAGGCCAGGCACAGAACAGGCAGCATTCATGCCAGGGAAATAAATTTTGTCTCCTTAGTGGCTCCTGGTCCGGAGGTCTCTCACTCAGCCTAAGTCACAGGGGGTTACAGGTTCCTGAGACCAGGCAGGGCGGTCCCCAACACCACACTAGACTACAAGGAACTATAGTTACCTGATGCAGACCCCATTGCTTTGGGCTTCACTGAGTGCAATGATTCTTGTAACCGAGCATATCCCTGTGGGGGCCCTGGAAGGTGTGCCTGTGGGTTGTTTCCAGACATATTAACACCTATGGAGCATGAAGCTTTTAAGCCAGAAAGGTCTCCACACTCGCCTGATACAGATCTCATCTCCTTGCACCCAGCCTGTCAGCTGCAGAGTCAGAGCTCCCAGGCAGCTCTGTGGGAGGCTGCAGAATGGACTGCTGCAAGGACTCCCACAGAGGAGGACTGTGACGTGCACTCTGCAAGCTGTGCTCCTGTCCTGCATTCTAGTGAATCTGGTGCCAAGTGTGGCCTGTGATGGTCTTTGATTTTGAATGTCATTGAGCCTAATGGGTCCTGTAGTATTTTAATGAGTCCTGGGATCCAGGCAAATTTTTCCTCTAGGTTCATTAGCAGTCCTGTATTTCCCTTAAAGATGATTTTTACAGTGTCATATGTTCATTCTCCTTTCATGTAGGCTCAGAAGTCTGGGACTTTGGTCCTCACTCCAGTTTGTAGATTTCACAAGCAAATAACTTCTATTTTGTTCTCTACAGAGTTGACCCCTTATTTGGGATGTGTGAAAAATTTTTACAGGAAGTGGATTTTTTTCAGAGGTAAGTATTTCGTTCATCTCTTTCCTAGCTTGTTAAATCTTGGTCATGGCCCTGATGGGTGTGGCTCAATTGGTAGGAGTATCATCCCACAGACCAAAGGGTTTGGTTTGATTCCTGGTCAGGGCATATGCCTAGGTTGCAGGTTTGATACCCAGTTTGGGCGCATGCAAGAGGCAACCAATAGATGTTTCTTTCTCATATCAATATTTCTCTCCCCCCCACCTCTCTCTCGCTCCCTCCCTTCCCCTTCTCTTTAAAATGAATAAGCATGTTCTCAGATGGGGATAAAGAATAAATAAATAAATATATATCTTTAAAAAAATCTTGGTTATGCAGACTGTTACTCACAGAGCCACAAGAGTGATGACAAGCCAGAGTTCTGGGGTTAGCTCACAAAAGAAGCTATTATCTGTGGCACTGTGTCCTAATTTGTGTGTTTTCTTTAGTGGTATATAAACCTCTTTAACTTTAGTTTCAAACCTAAACAGAGCAACAGAATAATAAAACCATCAGGAATCATTTGGATTCAGTGCTCAGCCAGACTGTAAAAAGACAAGTGTTATGTGGGAAAACTCATAAACTCTTGTTGAAAAGTTACAACTTGTCTGTTCTTAAACCACTGTTTTAAAATTTGTATATTTCTGTGTAATCTACACAAAAAATTGTCCCAAATAACTTTTATTTTATAGAATAGTTTTCTCAGAGTTGTGTATGCTACAAACCAGTTAAAACAGATGCAGTAGATGAGTGGAAGGCGTGGTGAAGAAGTGGGAGTTCAGGCAGTGACCAAACCTGCAGTGTCCTGGCTGTGTAATACCAGGAGGAAGACATTTATAGGAGTTTAAAGTACTCCGTTACATCTGATACTTCATTCGCCCACCCCTTGTCCCTGTTGCCATGAACTTCACCAAGCCGAGCTTTCTATATCTACACTTCTCAATTCTTTTTTCATTTGGGTGATGATAGCTTCCCATAGGGCTAGGGCTAGGTTGCAGTGCCACCCTTCCGATAGGTGCCTACCACCAATAGGTGCTGTTCTCTAGCAAGTGAAGAGTCTAGCTTGGTTCTCTAAGATCCTGCCTTCAAATGTGCACTAGTTCATGCCTTTTGGTTTTCACTTCTTTAAGGTAGTCTGTTTTTGCAGCGGGTTGAACAGATTCTTGGAAAGATGACAGCTCTGAATTGCTAAAGTTCCTCATCTATTTAGAGCTGCACACTTTTTCTTAATTTAGCCTATGAGTCCCTACACTGATGTCACCACCCTAGTGAAATATATTTTGACTTCTACGAGGCAGAAGTACAGTGGAGTCAGTTGGAGCTGGGAATAAGTTACTTAACTTTTTTAAGCCTTGATGAAGCATCACCCTCTCTCAGTCTCAGTGTTCCTGTTGCTTCAATATAAGCTCCATTAAGACAGGCATTTTTGGCATCTGGCTTGTTCTGTCTGTCTGTCTTTCTACCCCTACCTCTCTCGAGCATGCCAGCACCTTCCTCACCCACTTCCCCAGGCGTGTTTTTCTTGCATCTCTCTCCTAAGCTCCGAGGTCCCTACTTTTGCCTCTGTAACATTTTTCCTGAGTCCATTCCTTCTGCAGCTCACTTCTACCTCTGTGACTTTCTAAATAAACTTTCTCTTATTTTTTTTTAAACAAGCTTTTTATCTCTTTCGTTTACTGTTATGTCCCCAGTGTCTAGAATAGCACTTGGTAAATCCTAAAGACATATTTGTTAAATTAATTAATGAATTTATAATATCAAAGAGAATTCTAACAGTTCACAGGATTGCTGGGAAGATTAAGACAATATAAAATGCTTGGGAATATACCTGGCCATAATGGGTATTCAGTAAGTCAGGCTGTTAATGATGATCATGTCACTGAGGCTGTCTCAGTTGGGAACCATAACTAGCTGGCTGCCCCAGTTGGGAACCATGAACAACTCCAGTTCATTACTTTTTCTGCCTTGGGGCTTGGCAGGTTTTTGAGGCTCAGCCTGTGGAAAATGAATGTATAGTCATTTGCTTCTGTTTGTTCCTCCAGGTGTTTCATTGCTGATTTACCCCATCTGCAGGATAGTTTTGTGGACAAACTTCTTGACCTTATGCCTCGGCTCATGACTTCCAAACCTGCAGAAGTGGTCAAAATTCTACAGACCATGCTGCGGCAGAGTACCTTCCTGCATCTCCCCCTTCCAGAGCAGGTCGGGGTCTTGTCATACCCCTTCAGGTGAAGTCTGGCCAGACAGAGCTGCTCCCCTGAATAGTCTTTCATCTTGGGAGCAGTTGGGCTAGGGGCCTCTCCTCTAATTGGCTCCCACTTTCCCACCTGTTGGATAAGGAGACAGAAAGGCAAAGGTCGTGTTTTGTTACCCAGAGATGACCTGGCTTTAGAATCATTATATTTTCTTCTCGTTTACAGATCCACAAGGCCTCGGCCACCATCATTGAGCCAGCGGGCGAGTCAGACAACCCTTTGCGGTTTACGTCTGGCCTGGTGGTGGCCCTGGATGTCGATGCAACGCTGGAGCATGTGCAGGACCCCCAGAACACTGTGAAGGTCCAGGTGGGTCGGGGTCTGGCCCCACAGAGCTTCTGCACGGTCTCTGTGTTGAACGTCACATTTAACTTTAGCACCCCTTTGGTCTCTACCTGAGGTACGGGCAGTGGGAATGGAGAAGAAACGAGTCTTTAGAAAAGAGCCTGTGCTTGAAGCCCAACTTCACTTCTGAGTGTGGTCTGGGGCAAGTTAGCTTAACCTCTGAACCTCAGATTCTACAACTAACGAACAGGAATAATTGACATTGAAATGAGATGATGTATATACAGTCCCTGGATCCCAGTAAGGGTTCACTAAATGATTATGTGAAGTTAAGGCCCTTTCTGTTCTGATTATGTGAAGTTAAAAGTTGGTCTTTTCAGGGCTTCCAGCAAGCTACAACAAACAGGTCCTTTTCAGGCTGCAGGGGGTGGTGGTCAGCCTGGTGAACAAAATTTATATATGGAGAAAACGTAATCACTAGGGAGTATTTTTTTTCCAAGTTAAAGATAGGTTTATTAGAGACATGAGAGCTGTGCAGATACCAATCAGTTTATACAGTCTGCAGTTAAGCCCACCAGAGCACTACCCATTTATCCATCCACCCGTTCTTCCATCCTTGCAATAATGCTTACTCCATTGTGCATGTTAAGTGCCTGTGTCTCAAAGGTAATTATGTCAGAATTTCTGCCTTCAGGATGCTCAGTTTCAAGGAGAGACAGACGAATGGTTCTAGCCAAGAACCTAGAAGCGTAGCGATAAAATTACTTTTCCTCCCCTACAGGGTTTTTTCTAATTTTTGACTAGTATAAAACATTTGTAATGTACTTGAAAATACTCTGGAGAGGCACTTCATTTGGAGAGTGTGTTGGAGGCTGAGGGAAAAAGTGCTTTGTGGAGATGCTGGTGCACAGTGAGGTCCAACAGGATGAGTAAGAGCAAAGAATAAGGGTAAAGGGAGACATTCCAGGCAGGAAGGATATGAATAAAAATCAGGATGCAAGCACTTGCCACAAGTCTAATGCAAGGACAGAAAAATAGCCTGGAGCAAGCAAGGGAAGCTTCCTGGAAGAGGTAAGGATGAATCAGGCCTTAAAGATGGTAATATTTGCCTCTGGTGACAGTAGAGGGGAAAACCCTCTGGCTTCCCAGCAGGAATTATAAATCATGAGACCTACAGAGAACTAATTCTGAGCTGGCTGTGAAGTTGTGCTGCAGTTGGATTTTTGTTTTTGGGATTTGTACCCCACTGCCCGCCCCGCTGAACACATATTCATGTTAGTGGGTTTTCACCCTAGCTGCCCTTCACAGTTACTCACAAAGCATTAACAAGTACTAATGTACAGGCCTCAGCTTCCACCAGCTAAATCAGAATCCTAACAGTAGGGCACCCCATGGGTGCCAGGTTTGTTGTTTGTTTCTTTCTGAGCTCATAGGTGATTCCAATATACAGCCATGATTGAGAACTACTGTTTTACACTGTTCCTGAAAAAGAGCTCACTGACCAACTGAGCATAAATAAAGTTGTAGAGAGATTATTTAAGGGTCATCTGCTGGACTGTACTCAAAAATCTCCTCCAAAAGAGCTCCACTACACGCATGGCCAAACTGTTTGGAAGCTTCTACTGTCAGGGAGATGGGAAGCTGATGCCTGATCAGAGGCAGCTCTCCGTTGATTGGAAAATGCTTTCCAGTCCAGCCGCTGCACCTGAACAATGCTCCTATTCTGGACAGTGCTTTCAGTGTTAGGGATGTAGCAGTGAGCATGAGGTTACATCAAGATTATATTATCTATTAAAATAAGGTGTGTCAGCTCTTTAAACAGAATGTACAGGCCGGGTGGCTTGGTTAGTTGGAGTGTTGTCCCGTACAGCAAAGGTTGCGGGATTGCCTTCCAGCTAAAATGGAGGTGCAGGCGGACACACTTTACCTCCTCACACAACCATGAGAAGGATCACAACTTATCTCACAACAAAATGCAACAAGAACTGCCAGAAAATCGAACTGTATGGAAGTTTGGCAACCAAGGATTTAAAGAAGAAACATTCATCTAGACAGGTAGGAGGGGCAGAAACAGGGAGCTGGGGTGGAGGGGACACTGTGTGGTGGCAGCAAGGAGGCAGCGGCAGCTGGTGGAACAGGCAGTCCCATATTCACCTGTGGCAGATAAAAACTGGGAGGGATACCTGGGGAGCAAGCCATCCCAGCCCCAGGCCAAACTGCATAGCCCAGGGTTCCAGCACCAGGAAAATAAGGCCTCATAACTTCTGGCTGTAAAATCAAGTGGGGGTTGGGTGGGTGGAAGAAACTGCCAGTCTTTGGAGAGTCCGTTTAAGGGAATTACAAGCTCCCTGGAATGTACGCAAACACACCCACTCTGGGATTCAGCACCAGGGCAGCAGCTGGAAGGGTGCCAGTCGCATACGTGAAGTGACTGGAAATGGGGCAAGAGCCAAGCACATATTGTGCCTTTTCTAACCTCTCCCCCACATACAGCACCACAAAGCAGCAAGCCAGGTTGCCCCACCCTGGCAAAAACCTAAGGCTCCTCCCCTTACAACGTAACAGGCGCACTACGACAGCTCTACCCAATACACAGAAACAAGCACAGAGGGGCTGCCAAATTGAGGAGACGAAGAAATATGGCCCAAGTGAAAGAACAGAACAAGACCACAGAAAAAGAACTAAGCAAAATGGAGAATCAACCTATCAGATGTAGAGTTCAAAAACACTGGTGACAAGGATGCTTAGAGATCTCACTGAGTATGGCAAACACATATGGGAAGAAGTGAAGTCTACACTAAGTGAAATAAAATCCACAGGGAACCAAGAAACAAACAGTCAACCGGTACAGAATGACGAAAATTTTTAAAAAATAAGAGAATATGAAGACTCGGGAATATTTCCAAACATGCCAACATTGGAATCATAGAGATACCAGAAGGAGAAGAGGAAAAGCAAGAAATTGAAAACATATTTGAAAAAATAATGAAAAAGAAAACTTACCTAATTTGGAAAAGGAAATAGATATACAAGTCCAGGAAGCACAGAGAGTCCCAAACAAGTTGACCCCAAAAGGACCATACCAAGTCACATCGTAATTAAAATGCCGAGGTTAAAAATAAAGAATCTTAAAAGCAGCAAGAGAAAGAAAAGTTACCCACAAAGGAGTTTCCATGGACTATTAGCTGATTTCTCAAAAGAAACTTTGCTGGCAAGAAGTATTCAAAGTGATGAAAAGCAGGGATCTACAACCAAGATTGCTCTATCCAGCAAAGCTATCATTTAGAATGGAAGGACAAAGTGCTTCTCAGATAAGGTCAAGTAATGGAGTTCATCATCACCAAGCCCTTATTATATGAAATGTTAAAGGGACTTATCTAAGGAAAAGAAGAAGATCAAAACTGTGATGAGTAAAATGACAACAAACAAACTAAGCAAACAACTAGAACAGGAACAGAATCACAGAAATGGAGATCACATGGAGGGTTATCAGTGGGTAGGGGGAGTGGGGAGAATGAGGGGAAATACAGGGATTAAGAAGCATAATAGGTATGTACAAAATAGACAGGGTGACATTAAGAATAGTGTAGGAAATGGAGAAGCCAAAGAACTTATATGCATGACCCATGGACTTGAACTAAGGGTGGTGGGGTGTTGCTGGAGGGAAGATGGGTACCACACAGAGGAAGGCAAAGGGGAAAATCAATTGGGACAACTGTTACAGCATAATCAACAAAATGTAATTAAAAAAAAAAAGGGTTGCAGGTTCAATCCCCAGTCAGGGCACATACGTAGGTTGTGGGTTTAATCCTTGGTCAGGGCACAAATGGGAGGCAATCAGTTGATTTCTCTCTCTCCCTTTCTCTCTAAAATCGATAAACATATCCTCAGATGAGGAATTTTTTTAATTTAAGGAGAATGTATAAGAACTTCATTCAATAGCACTTTGGTTAGCCCAAATCAGACCTACTAAATTATAGCTGGTGATAGAGGAGGTGTAATTTTTTTTTAAGTTTTTCTGAAATTCAGAATATAATTCATACTAGCCATTTTCTTCCCCTCACCTACGTGGGCCATAGATTTCTAAGCTGTACTTGGGAAGAATGAAGGAAGGCTTCCAGTGACTATTTCACAGAGGGGTCAGGGCCTTTCATCAAGGGTAGTTTTACTGAGAACTCTGGGAGGTTCCTCTATCTTTATCATTTTCTTTGACAGGCTCATTACTGTTTCAGCCCTCCCCTGTTCCTCCTTCTTAAAAAATGAAGCCCAAGTATTGTCTTTAAAGATAACAAGAATCAGGAAGCTGGGATACCTGCATCTTTCCGCTGTAGTATACAGATTTGTGGCCCGGAGATAGAGTGGTGAAGAGCAACTTTAAAAAAGAGGGTAGTGTGGGGGGCAGGGGTGTTGCTAAGATCTGAGAAATGAAATGGGATTATGGGCCGGGCTCTGAGACATGCCTCCCAGAGTTCGCATTGGAAGGCCCACTCACTTCCCTACTTAGCCTTACAGTATAGTTACATGGCGCAGGTTCTGTGCGGCTCGAGGGTAAACTTCATTTATTCATTCAGGTTTTTTGCACACTGCAGTATAACAGACCCTCTCTGCAGACAGCTGTGAGGGCCCCTGAGATGCTGAGGGGAGAAGTCTGGCAGTCCATGAGAGTCAAAGAACTGGTCAGTGATTTGAGCAGACCCTGCATTGAGCACTGTCTCTGCAGAAAGAGGGATGAAGGGCTTCCTAACTGCTAATAATCCAGTGCAGCGAATACAGTTACAAATGACTCTTAACACTGGTGGACAGCCATGGGTACCGGGCCATGACATGACTCAGAGCCAGGGAAGGGGAGAGTCATCCTGATGCGGAGCCTGGGAAAGCTTTTGACGTCAGGATTAATATTTTTACCTATGCTTGTACTTTCTAGAGACACTTCATTACCACACTGTTCACCACACTGGACTCAGAAAGCATGTACCAAACACTGCTCTGTGCCGGGGCGGGGCCTGATGACGCCAGCAGCCTCACCCTCTCCTCAGGGAGCAGTCTTCTGTGAAGGCTCTTGTCACCTTTTCCTCTTGATGACGGGTTCACAACAGATGTCACCAGCCATTTTGTTGAAAGCTCATGGTTCTTTTTGCCTCTTCTCATTTCTGTCACCTCTTAGGTCTTATATCCAGATGGCCAGGCTCAGATGATCCACCCCAAGCCCGCAGACTTCCGGAATCCTGGCCCGGGGCGGCACCGGCTTATCACTCAGGTGTATCTCTCCCACAGTGCCTGGACAGGTGAGAAGTCAGTGGGCCAGGGTGCGCAGCAAAATATGCTCCTGGGGTCACACCCACCCCTAGGCATTTGTTTTTCTTGCATGGTTGAAACGGGGCTGCTGAGGATTGTCCTTGGTTGCTAAGGGAGCTTAAAATTTCAAACTAGGTACATTTAGTTTGCTGCATTACTTTGATTGCAAGAGGCACAAGATTTCCTCAGGAGATAATGCAGATTATAAAAAAATGAAGTCTCATGGAAAGAGCTCTGGGGCTGGATGCCAGGATTCTTATCTTCCTGTCCTAACTCTGCCCTTGACTCACTGCATAACCTTGGACCAGTCGCTCTCCCTTCTGGAAATGCTTCCTCACCTTCCATATGAAGATGATAATTCTCAGTCTACTAGTTAGTTCTGAGGATTGCTGTGTCTGAAAATTAAACAATTTTGTGTTTCTTACCAAAAATGTGAAATCATTCTTTTTGTATATGAACAATTCAGTTCCTTCCCTCAAATCATATAAAATGACAGCAGTTACTGTCCTCCCCTCCCATGTGGGCTAGTGTGTGGGGTCACACGAAGCAAGACGGACTGGTCTGGTTGTGCTTTATCCTCCCATGTGGTGGCTGAATGAGCCTCGATAATTTGTAGAAACACTGGGAAGTGGCATAAGTATTTTTTTTTTAATTTGTAAGAATAAAATGGGAGAACACAAGTGCAAAGACATTGCATTTCAAGCCTAAGATTGCTTCAGAAACTTGAAAAGAAGGCTCAGTCAGTAGAACATAGAACGTGGGAGAGAATTGGCCTTGCTGGTATTTCGTAAATCATTCAGGATGGTTCAGAAGTGCAGCTGTTACTGGAGAGAGTGTTTAATGCTACCAAACTTGGTTTATTTTAGAAGCAGGTAGGTGCTTTCTGGAATTTTCTTTTACTGTGATTTAAAATACACGAATAATTATTGAATGTCCTTATTAATGGTTTCCCTCCCTCAGGGTGTCACTGGGTCATGGGCGGGACAGATGGCTGTATAAAAGCTTTCAACAAAGAAGTGCTGCTGCGTGTGGAGCCAGTCCTGGGGCGGGGCTGGGGGCCCTGGGCCTGGCCCTAGTCCTGAGGAGTTCATCCTGGGTCACCTGCCTCTGAGAGGCTGCTTCCCAGTCGCTGCTGTAAATCTCTTCCATGATGCCCTGCACGGCGCTTCCTAATGCTGCATGTTTTCTCGTGTGTTACTGCCTTGCTCTCCGACCAGATGTAGGTTCTTCCAGAGCGGAGAACTCGCTCGTCTTTACTTCCGTAGCCCCGACGTCTGTACCCGTGTCCCTACTACCTGACGTGTTGTAGCAGGTGCTCAGCAAATACTGGAAATTGAATATATGATTTTAAATGGGCAATTAAAATTTATTTAATCTTTAGACCAACTTTCGGGGGGGCAGGGAATATGTATCCTAGTCTTCATATTACGGGTGCATAAATGGAGGCCCACTTACCGGTCCACGGTGGTGCGGAGGCTGGCACTCCAATTCCCTAAAGCCCACACCCCTTAGTTGTCCAGTATACCGCCCTTCTGACCTTGGGCCCTACAGGGAAACCTTCTAAATGTGCCTGTGCCTTGTTTCACCCAGTCCCAGAGGTGGGGCCTGGTATCGGGAGGGAGCTTCTCCTTCCAGACCTTCAGCAGCTCCCTGCCAGCAGCCTCTCCTCAGGGAGGCAGGATGCCACCAAGTCAGAAGCTTTTCAGTCACATAGACCAGGTTCCAAATTCTGCCTCCTTTGCTGTGTGATCCTGAGAAAGTTATTTTACCTCTTTGTCTTATTTTCCTTATCTAGAAGATGGGAGTAAGAATTATACCTCATGAGAGATTCTTATAGAATATGATAAGTAGGTTGCACGATTTGTCCCAGATGATCTTTGTCTCTTTCTCCCAGTCTCCTCCCTCTTTTTCTCTCTCCTGTCTCCCTTCTTCTGATGGCAGTGACTTGAATTGCCAATCTCACCACATACTGGTGGGGGAAGGCATAATGACTAGGTGCTCTTATGTCCTCTGACCTTACTGGGGTTTAGCTCCTCAAAAGTGCTGTGCGATGAGGCTGGGCTCTAGTCAGGAGTTGGCAGCCATCTGGGACAAAACAGCAAAATGGTGGGAGAGCTGATACTGGAGTCTGGTACCAGAGAGCAATGCTGGTTTCATTAGATACACTCGAGGCTGGTGTAAGGCCCCATGTGATGTGCGCATGTCCACACCACATGAACCCTGGCATATTACGATGCTCGGGCTGCTCTCTGGGATTGGTGGGGTTGCTCTGGCTGTCTGCAGTGCCAGCCTCTCCCTTCCCTGAGGATCGCAATTCAGTCTGTGTTTTCATCTCTAGGAGAAGTTAGGAAGAGGTCTAGGGGAGGGGCATTGAGAAGTCCTGGGACCTCTGCCCTTGATCATTTTGATCTGTCCAGCCCTCTGTTCCTGCCAGCTGAACTTTCAGCCTTGGGCTCATCTTTAATACTTGCACCTTTTGCTCCAGGCACAAAATTAAGGAAGACCTCTCAAGCTTGTGCTGTTCCCAGCCTTTGCATTTACCCTTAGGCTTTTCTGAAATCCTCTCCCCCTTCTTTATTGAAGCCACATGGTTAATAGAAACATTAATTGCTTCAGTTTGTGAACTGGACCCAAATTCTGTCACTGGTGTAGACTTAGGCAATCACTCAGAACCTCTCAAAGCCTTGGAACTGTTTTGGGATTATGGATCTTTCTTTCATGGTGTAGCAGGGTAAGAATTCTTGGGATTATGTGCTTTGCACAGACCGCAGGTTCTGTTCCAAGGCCTTCCTGGGCTCAATCCTCAATCCTGTCTGCAGACTCTATTAGAACATGTGCTGTGCTCCATGCAACAGTCTCTGCCCCTAAACCAAATGGTCAGCATTGTGAGGGAGGACTTATTTTCTATGGGGCCTACACCTGCAGACCCCAGATCAGTATCAGAATGTCACATCATAGAACAAAAGGTTCAATAGCATGATTTTAGGTTCCTGAAACATGTTCCTGTTCACTGGGCAGAATTTTTTGTCAGGACAGTTTTCAGATCAAAGGCTGCTTCTCTACTGGAATGGCAGAGTCTGTGGAACACACAGCCCTGAGGCTCAGCTGAGATCAGCTGCACAGGAAGAGCGTGATTATCTGGGCATGAGAATCAGCCACATGCATGTACCTTGTGGGCCTCTGTCTTGAGTCTGGGAGGCCTTTATAGAAGATCTTCAGCTTGCTCTCTCCTCCTCAGCAGCGTGGCTCTGAGCTGCAGGGAGCCCACAGACACCTGAGGAGGGGGTGGTGGCAGAGAAGCAGACTTAGGATCAGCCTCAGGGGATGCAGGCTGGGAAAGGGCTTTTGTTTGGTGGAGGGGAGGAAGGGATGTGGACAGATGAAGAAATGTTCCTGAAGCCCTGCTGCTTCCATCTTTCATGTTGATTTTACAGGACATTTTATCCCAGTTCAGCCATGCCCAGTCATCAAAGATTTCTTTTGTCTTTTTTTCCCCAGAACCATGCCAGGTGGAAGTGAGGCTGCTGCTGGCCTACAACTCCAACTCACGCATTCCAAAATGCCCCTGGTTGGAGGGGGTCGAGATACCATCCCAGGTGGAAACCAGCATCGAGGGCACCATCCCCTTCAGCAAGTCTGTAAAAGTTTACATAATGCCTAAACCTGCGAGGCGCTGAGCCACCAGCAGTCTTTATTCCTGTGGCTGCGAAGGCCCTTCTTCGGTATCAGAGTGAGCTGGAAGCCTGGAGGACTTCACCTGGAAATGGTATATAGGCCTAAGGAGGAACAAGTGACCCTTACACTCTCATCTGGTATCAAACACAAGATAAATTATTTTGCAGTAAGAAAACAAAAACCTTCTAGTCTGTTCTCTCCTCGACAACACTCCCTATAATAAAGTCGAGAAAGCACCAAGGTGGTCCTTAAAGTAATTTGTGTGGCTATAGAATCAATATGTATTCCATATGCTTCCATTCCTCAGGTTTGAAACAGAGATCCAAATTTTAGCTATCTCCAAAGAACCAGTTAGAGTGAGAATCATTTTTAATCATATTTTATTTTCAATTAGAGTTGACATACTTTATTATATTAGTATTATGCAACTTAGTGGTCATCTCGATAAATCTCACACCCATCTGACAGTACACATAAACTATTATAGACTATTGTAGAATATATTCCCTGTGCTGTACTTTACATTCCCATGACTGTTCTGTAACAACTAATTTAAATTTCTTAATCCTTTCACCTGTTCACCAATCCCCCCAACCACCTTCCCATCTGGCAACCATCAAAACATTCTCTGTATCTGTGATTCTATTTATGTTCTGCTCATTCATTTATTTTGTTTTGTTTAGATTCAATTGTTGATAGATGTCTAGTGCCATTTTATTATTCATAGTTTTGATCTTAAAGAAGACCCTAACATTTCATATAATGCTGGTTTGGTGGAGATGAACTACTTTAGCTTTCTCATGTCCGGGAAGCTCTTTATCTGTCCTTAAATTCTAAATGATAGCTTTCTTGGTTGTAGGTCCTTGCTTTTAATCACTTTGAATATTTCTTCAAATCCCTTCTGGACTGCAAAGTTTCTGTTGAGAAACCAGCTGACAGTCTTATGGGAACTCCCTTGTAGGTACCTAACTGCTATTCTCTTGCTGCTTTTAAGATTCTCTCTTTATCTTTAACCTTTTGCATTTTAATTATGATGTGTCTTGGTGTGGGCCTCTTTGGGTTCATCCTCTTTGGGAGTCTGTGCTTCCTGGATTTGTATGTCTTTTTCTTTGACCAAGTTCAGGAAGTTTTTCTGTCATTATTTTTTCAAATAAGTTTTCAAATTTTTGTTCTCTCTTACTTCCAGCACCCCTATAATGACAATGTTGGTATATTAGAAGTTGTCCCAGTAGCTCCATACACAATCCCCCCCCTTTTTTTTTAATTTCTTTTGCTCTTCTGATTGGGTATTGTTTGCTTCCTCATACTCCAAATCACTGATTTGATTCTTGGCTTCATCAAGAATCTGTTGATTCCCTGTAAATGATTTCTTTATTTCAATTAGTGTGCCTTTCATTTCTGACTGGTTCTTTTTTATGCTGTTGACATTCTCACTAAGTCCATTGAGCATCCTTATATCAGTGTTTTGAACTGTGCATCTAGTACATTGCTTGTCTCCATTTCGTTTCTTGGAGTTCTGTTTTTTCATTTGAGACATATTTGTCTCTTAATTTTGGCGCCCTCCCTGTGTTTGTTTCTATGTATTAGGTAGAGCTGCTACTTCTCCCTGTCTTGGTAAAGTGGCCTTATATAGTAGGTGTCCTGTAGGGTCCGGAGGCACAGCCAGCCCTGTCACCCAAGCTGTGTATGCAAGGTGTGCTCTCTGTGTGGGCTATGCACCGTGCTCTTGCAGCTGAGCCTTGATTGCTATTGGTACATCAGTGGGAGGGATTTAGCCAGAACAGTCAGCTGTAAGGACTGGCTGTGACCACTGTCCACTGACCTCAGACCACCATGGAGGATCAGTTGTACGGAGTCCCCACCCCACAGAGCAAGACTTACTTAGCAGGGCTGTGGTGCCCAATGAATCTGCCCCTTGAGTGTGTTGCTTGTGCAGGTGGTTGGGTGGTGATGCTTGAACAATATCTTAGGTAGTCCCCTGAATACACTGGCTCTGGGGCCTCCTGGGAGGTGCAGGCTGAGGTCAGCCACCCGCTGTGTTCTACCTGTGGCCACCCAGCATTAAGCTACAAAGCAATCTGCAGATGGCTGCTACCTGTGCTTGGCTTGGAGATGCCCAGGCAAGGCCAATGCTGGCTGCTGCTAGTGCCTGGCCTGGTGCCACTTAATGAGAGGTATGGGGAATGCTGAGGTCAGATGCTGCTTGTTTGAGAGAATTTAGGAAAATCTGAAGCATGAATCAAGACAAGCCATTTATATGGAAAAGCCACTGGAAACAGCTTGAGTGGGCCTGAAAGTAGGGTGGGATAGTGTCTCGGAATCACCCAGCAGGGTAAACACTGTTAGCCAGGTCGTTGGGGACTCAGATATGATGCCCACCTGCTGGCTCCGTGAGGGGGAGGGCTCAGCAAAGGAACAATGACCTCTGCCAATGCTTCTGTCTGGGAGAAAGCTGCCCCCGAGGTTTTGCCTTGATACCAGACAGGTCAGTTCTTCCCTGTATGTCCCTGGTGCCTTTTAAGCTGCTGTCTTCATGCTGGAGCTCAGAGGGAGTTACTCTAAGTCAGTTCGTTCATGGGCCCTTTAAGAGAAACTCCAGAAGTTTCCATCTCTCTCCATCTCAATCCCTGCTGCTTTTTACAGCCAGATGTTATGGGGACTTCTCTTCCCGGCACTGGAACCCTGGGCTGTGGGGTCTGATGTGAGGCTGGAACCTCTTGCTCCTGGGGAGTCCTGTGAAGTTGAGCTTTCCCTGCTGATTTTTATCATGGGTGTGAGATCAGCCTGTTCTGCATGTCTGCCCCTCCTACCAGTCAGGTCATTTGTATGGAAAAGCCACTGGGAAAAAAGCCATGTGGTTTCTTTAATTCCATAGTTGTAGGATTTCCATTCAGCTCAATTTCTGACAATTGTGAATGATGGTTCTGTTGTTTGGTTGTAATTTTGATGTGGTTGTGGGAAAAGGCGAGCCATGTTTACCTATGCCACCATCTTGACTGGAAGTCCCCCATAATCTTTTTTCTTAAAGCAGCGGTCTGTTTGCCAGGGCCAACTCCAAAGCAACTTTCACAGTTTTACTTTTTCACATAGATAGTTCTTTGAACTAACATAGATTATTTTGCTGAGTTGCTCCTTCCATAACTTGGGCAATTAGCTGGGCCAAGGACTGAATGATAGCTGAACAAGGAATCATTTTCATCCTTGAGAGGGATTCTTGATCTTGCCTGCCACCATCCTTAGACCCAAAATAGAAGAGAAAGGCTGAATTCTAGAAGAGAACCAGGGTTATGGGAACGAGGGATCCAGTGTAAGAAATAAAGTCACTTCCCACTCCATCTCTGATGAGTTCAGTGTTGGGGTTACATGTGAGTCAAAGGTGCATTGGAGTGTAGGAGCAGTGACTCCTCCAGAGACGTTAACCGGCGAGGGCCCCGCTGGGTTCTTTCCCTGATAGATGATCCTCGCAACAGCCGGACGAGACTCAGAGTTACATCACGGTGGGAACACTGTACAGGTACTAGTACTAAGCTTGTGTTCACTCAAATCTAATTGGATTCCGAAGGCTTGAGCTCCACCACCTCAGGGCAGGTAAAGAGTCTTCCAGTCTTCAGCCCTCAGTGCTTCTGTTTCCTAATCTATAAAATAGAGATAGTTAAACCTTCCTGAAGGGTCATTGAATGGATCTAATTAAATAATGCTTGGTAGAATCTGAATATATAGCCAATTTTGATCGTATTCGGTACTTAGAAGTCTTATTGAAACAGTGACTGGGAGGTGGAGCTGGAGTTTGCACGCAGGCATGTTTGACTTGGGTTTTAAGGCACTTCCACGTGTGCCCAGCCATGTTGTTGGCGCTTTTCTCCGGTTAATTCGTTCAGGCCTCACAACTGCCCTGCGCGGTGAGTCCTGTTACCTTCATTTGGCAAAGGCAACTGGACTTGAGAGAATTAAGTTACTTGGCCTGGGTCACACAACTAGTAAATATCAGACCTGGGGTTTGAACCCAGGCAGTCTGGCTCCAGGAGGTTGTGACCATTAAAGAGGGAATAAGGAGGAGGGATCCTCTCCAGGGAGCTGACTTTCTAGTGTGCTTGTCTGTTCGGCACGTCTCGGGCATGCCGTCAGCAGGCTCCTGGGTGACAACAGTCCACGCTCTGAGCAGAGGGCCTGCCCTGGAGATGAGATGGAGCTGAAGCAGGCTGAGCGAGGCCGTGGCCCGGACACAAGCTCCTCCTGGTGCTGCGGGGTTGGAGCGTGGGCAGCCGCCGTGAGGCCCCTGCTGCTGACTGGCCCCTGGAGCCACAGCCGTTGAAAGCCTTCTAAGGAAACAGTGTGTTGGGTCTCTTTTCAGATACAGTACTCCTTTTATAAAAATTCTTCCAGATTATATAAAACCCTTTTACAGGTGGCTAATGCTGGGGCTTTGAGGTAATGTCTTTCTCCTAAGAGGCAAAGCTAGGACTTGATTTTAGGTCTTAAAACACAAAATATAGTGCTTTTTCCACCAAAGGTAGAGGTATCCTAAGGGGCAGATTGGGGCTTAGCATCAGGATGTGTTTTAAAACTGTAAGAATTCAGTGCACTAGGAGATAAGGAATTCGTGCTGGATGTGTTCAAGCAGAGGGTGAACAAGCTCCTGACAAGTTTGTTGCAAAGGAATTCAGGTATGTGAAGGGTTGGGCTCAACCTTTTAAATACCTTTTATACTGAATTCTCAGGTTCTGTGAAATATGAGAATCTTGATAGTTCTGCATCTGGTTGCACACTTTCTCACTGAAGTGAAAAAATGACACACAACAAAGATGGATGGGAGCCTAGAGATGACCCTGGTGTGTCGCCTTCATTTTACAAGTGAAGGTGCAAGCCCGGAGAGACTGAGATGAGTGCCAACGCCACAGCTAAAACCCAGGCCTCCTGGTTTGGGGGCACCCTGACTTTCGTAACAGGAGTCTATTGTTCCGTCTGGGTCAGCAGTCTGCTGTGCACCCAGCAGTCAAAGCCAGAATCGTGTGTCACTGCGTCTGTGCTGCTGGCCTCACCCCTCACAGAAAAACAGCCGTCAAGTCCTTCAGATTCTGCCTCCTGAAATGTTTCCTGACTCAGTCCCCTCCTCATTATATTTATTGTTACTTTCCCGACGCAGCCACCAGCATCTCTCCTCGGGCACAGCACTGGCTTCCTGACGAGCTTGTCTCAGATTGTGCCCCATCAGTCCATTCTTCACGCAGGTGTCAGAGCGAGCTTCCCAAAACTCAGGTTTCACACCATTCCTCTGCTCAAACCACTTTAAGTGGATCACTTCTGGTCCCAGGATAAAGTCTGAGTTATTCCTAAAGGATCTCCATGCCCTTGTGTGGTCTCTAGCTGCATACTGCCGGTCCCAGACCCTTCTCTGTACTTCTCCAGCTGTGGGGAAGTACCTCAGGTTCCTGCACTCGCTGTGCTCTCTCTCTGACCTGCGGACCTGCTGAGCCCTGGAATGAGCTCTTCAGGTTGTCCTTTGTGGTTCCCGCTCACTTTCCAGGACTGAGCCTCATTCTAGCGGGGGTGTCAAACTCATTTTCACCAGGGGCCACATCAGCCTCACGGTTGCCTTCAAAGGGCCAAATGTAACTTTACGACTGTATAAATGTAACTACTCTTTAATAGTTAAGTGAGAGCTTGGCGCTGCCACCAGGTAAAAACAAGGTGCCAGGCCGGATTCGGCCCACGGGCCTTTCGTTTGCCACCTGTGCTCTCGGACCTGTTGTGTCTGGTGTGGGCTTGGTGCATTGCTTCTTTTCCCCACATAGACCTTCAAGCATACTGTTTATCACAAATTCACAAATACAAACCCCTCTAAAAGGAGGCTGGAAAAAAGAAGTCAGGAGGGTTATAGGAAAATGACAGAGACTGAAGAATCCAAGAGTATGTTCCCTGTCAGAAAGCAGTCACTATTCAGCCCCACTGAGTTGTTTTTAAATGTGGGCCTTGTGGTATTCAATCTCCCAGTTCTTCCAGAAAAGCCAGAAATCTGCATTTTCAGGTAAAAACCCAATTTTTTAAAACTTAGTTATTAAAGCAAATGTTAAAACTACTCTAAGACAAACAAATTACATCTCCAAGTAGGTTTACGCCAGCTTGGAAGTTCTGCATCATCACTGCACATTTACATGTTTGTTTCTTTGAACTAATATGTGAGCACCTGAACAGTAAGGACGTCGATGTCGAGTCCCCAGCACAGCTCCTGGCATGCAACAGGGAAGGAGAGAATGCATGAGTGTAAGAATCCAGAGCAAACTTAGTACCATGGCACAACTGCAAAAGCCAACCCTGAGATTCCAGTTTCTGAAAGGATTTATATTTGGCTTTGACGTGATTGACTTCAGCAAACAGAATTACGGGGAAGAAAGATGCACGCCTAGCACTTGGCAGATTTCTTGCCTTAGGAACCACTGAAGCGGGAAGAAATTTGGTGTGGGCATTGAGGGCTGTGCAACCTACAAATCGAACCAGAGGCTTTAATAATTAAAACCTGGACTAAGTATAGTGTCAAGTGGACAAAAGAGCTTCTTTCCAGGTTCTGCACATTTCCAGCATTGACTATATAGAGCAGGGTCAGAAGTAGGGACTATTTATTAGCAGGTTTATATAAGATTTAATAATCTCACTTCTAGATATTTCTGTCCCGAGAAGAATTTGTACTGTTCTCTTTAACATGGGACAACTCACTCAGGAACACTGATTACACCCACACCCAATTCAGCGCCCACTGGAGCTATCTCACCTTACATTTAACCAAAAATAGGAAGAAAATTAGCATCAATAGAAAAGCAGCCTGACTTTTATTAAACATCCTAGCTATGTACTCGTACGTGCCTGGCTTTATGAGCTGATGGAAACTGATACCTCTAAAATTCCTGTCATCTGAAAAATGCCTGGCTGCAGAAAAGGGACTGAACAGGACCTCCCCAGACCTCTAGGCTGGATGGCAGGTGTACAAGGATGTCACTCCCATGGTCCTCCTGAGGCGTGTGGTGCAAGGAGGCTAAGACACAGCATTGGGTCTTGGTGTTTCATCTGACCCAGGTAATGTGTGCCCCAACAGAGGACTTGTATAGAGATGGTGTCCTCAACTAAAAGGGTGACTTCGGTGATAGAATTTCAGGTAAGAACACATATTTGGTTAGATGGAGAAAAACTAATTAACCAGGGCAAGCAGAGGATGAAGAAAGTTTAGGGCACAGTCCCGTTCACAGTTAAAACTTGAAATATAAACTCCAAATGCCAATGCAGATAGTAACAACTTGTTTATTGGACCACTAGGACATTCAAATGAAATAACATACATAAAGATCCAGCAGTAAGACTTGAGATTCAATAAATATCAATTCTTGTCCTGTATCCTCATCCCCCTTCTTTGTGGATGTGGGTTTCCCTGTGGTCCTTTGCTGTGTATTTCCTCCCGTTATTCTACTAATTCTAATTCCAAACATAAAGGATGTAAAGAAGGAACTGAGCGTCACACCTGAGAGCTGGGGGTTTTATATATATTATCTCATTTAAATGTTGGCAAATAGTCCTATAAAGACAAGACTAGTTAACTATACAAAGCTAACTAGGCTTATTGTGGTAATCATTTTGCAATATATGCCAACATCAAATCATTGTGATGTACACCTGGAACTAATACAATGTTATATGCCAATTACACTTCAATAAAATTGTAAAAAAGACACAGCATTGGATTCTGTCTGGGTCTGCCAATTGCTGGGTGAGCTTGGAAGAATCCCTTTGCTTTCCATTGTGATGGTTTGGGTTCATCTTTTCTTGCCGAACCACATCTTAACTTGCTGCTCTGTCTGTGGATTGGCTCCCTTTACCTTAGGTCCACGACCAAACTGGGCCAGTCAAGTGGTAGGACCATGGAAAACTGAAGTCAGCTTTTCTGAGTTTGCTGCCTCAACAAGGGCAATTTTGTTCGGTTATGGCTGTGACAGATCCCATGCCTGGTAACTGTCTAGTTGAAGTGTTGCCAAATATCTGTTCGGTGAGTAAATGAACATCTTCTTCCTTAAGATTCAGGTTGTATTATGTCCTTAGTGATGTCTTCCCTAATTTTCCTCCATCATCATAGGGTTAGTCCATCCTTGTAACTGTTAAAATATTGACACACTATCTTTGTTGTTTGGTGTGTCTTTTCCTGTAACTCCTGAGGGTAGAAACCAACTTATTAATTTCTGTACCCCCAGGGCCCAGCAATAACTGGTTATAAGAAAATTGGTAAGAGACTTTCAGTAAATGAGCATAAAAAATTGCTGAGTAAATGAGACACAGTAGATAGTTCCTTTAGGCTCCATAAAAATGAAACTTAACTGGCTTTACCCAGCGGCCCCACTAACAGATAATGGCAACAGTGGCTTCAATGTATTGAGTCCTTACCACATGCCAGGCAGTGCGCTAAGACTTTCTATGAATTACCCCATTTAATACTTACAGTAACTCCAGGTACTAATATTAGCCCCGTCTGACAGATGAGAACAGTGAAATTCTAAGGCTTAAATAAGTGCCCAACTACTGAGTGGCAGGCAGAAAGGCACAGTTCAAAGTCAAGTCTATTTGACACCAAAGCCCAAGCTCATCATTCTTTACAGAGGTGGGGGAGGGAGGATGAGAAATAAGGTGATGCTCCTCACTTATTCTACTTCTGTCATTGCATTCTAAGGCTTCACAAAGGCCACCCGGCAGTTGGTAGAACAAAGACTATCCCTGGCAGTAGGGACTGTTAAAGGACATCTGGTCCAGCCCTGTCATTTAATAGTGAGGGAATCAGAGGCCCAGAGAGGACTGTCTGGAGAGGCTCGGGTTTGCTAGTAGGACAGTCTGCCTGAAACCCAGTACTGGGGATAGCTCCTTCCACTATTGCTGAAGCGCTCTCTGAGTGAATTCAAGGTTCTGCTCGTGTCGTTTGCACAGAGACTTTCCCTGACCACATCCTGAAGTAGCCCAATCACTCCTCTTCCTGCTTTATTTTTCATCATAACAGAGTCTACTTATATTATGTATTTATTCATTTACTTGCTTATTTTCCCCACTAGAATATACACCTCATGAGGATAAGACTTTTAATGTTTCTCTGTAGTCTATAGCAGTGCCTGGCATATAAAGTACTGGCTGGCCTGAGGGCTAAACATTCGAAAGCATCAACAGAAATGAGATTTTAATGCACTGAAGTTTTTCTTTGTTCTTCAAAGAAATTTTTTTTCTTTATTTTTGCCTTCATTTTCTCATACTGATCTAACATCACGTTATTAAACTTTGATAAATGTTCATCTCCTCTACTGATTTTCAGCATTCCCCCTCCCCCACTAAGGACGGGGACCTTGCCTTAGCCATTCATGCATCCCAAAGCCAACCTAGCCCTGGACCTGGCATGAGCAGCTGGTCAAAAACGCTTGGAGGCTGGCATGAAGAGTGGCAAGAGTGACGGTCACAGGCATTGTTGCTTAGTAATTTATTTTCATAAGGCTCCATCAGCAGGTGGAGTGGAAGACCCCTCCCACCCTGACACCTTGGGCAACTAAGGCATTATACTCCTTCACTGCCTGCTCTGTCTGGAGGACCCGCACGTCAATGCCTTGTTTCTCGAGGTACTCCAGAGTTGATGGGGGTACCTGGGAAGAAGGAAAAACACGCATAAGTGTGTGGGGAGGCCCCCAGTGTTTCCTTTCTGTCACAAGGCAAGTATACTCTACAGAACTAAACAGGGACAACCGTCACTCTTCAATCACCCAGAATGTCATGGGTCCAAAATTTGGCAGTGAGCCCCAAGCAGTGAAAAAGGCTTCTAAGAAGTTGACAGAAGTATCATGATATGTATGCATAACACTCAGATGAAATGGAAATGGAAAGAGAATGGATTTTGGAGTTAGGTTTGGATTTAATTCCTTGCTGGCCATGTGACCCTGGGTAAGTGAATTAAATTCTAAGCCTTTGTTTCCATGTCTGAAAATAGGGACAGTAATACATAGCTCACATGGTTGGTATGAGAATTAATTTAGCTAAAGGCATGTTAAATGTCTAGCATGGCACAGCCTCCAAACCATGTAAATGTTAAATGTTTGAGTCTGTCCAACCTGAGACTTAATTCTAACTTTGCCTTGTACCATCCAAGATACCTTAAACCAGCTATTTTAAGTCTCTCAACCCCAATCTCCTCCCTTATAAAATGGGAATAATAATACTTATATCACAGGGTTGGCGTGAGGATGGAGTTAATTAATGTGTCTATACTGCAGCTCAAATGTCTTCTCAGAAAGGCCGCTCCTGACCACCCGTTGGGAGGAGCCCCTCATAAGTCACCACTTTCTTCATAGAACTTACTAGGATTTGAAACTGTCTACTTTTTAAATTGTCCATGAGGGTCATGAATGTCTGTCTTGTCGTCTCATGTGCCTAGGATGGTATCTGACCTATAGAAGGTGCTGTATAAATATTTGTAAATGAATTTATACAAGGTCTGTCCAGAGGGTTTTCAGCCATATAATATGAAAAATGGAGACATTTGCTGAAGAAGATACAAGATACAAGAAACATTGTACATAGGACAGTGATGCCTCAGTCTCTTTCAAAGTAGCCACCTTGGGACCTCACACAGTTCTCCCAGTCGCCATCAGCTGCTCTGTCGTATTTTCCGGAATCTCATTAGTGGTCTGAAATCTCATCCCTTTCAAAGGCGGTTTTAGTTTTGTGAAAAGCCAGAAGTTGCAGGGCACCAAATCTGGACTGTAGTGGGGCTGAGTCACCTGGGTGATTTGATGTTTTGCCAAAAAACTCTTTAAGAGACATGATGCATGAGTGGGCACATTGTGGTGATGAAGCTGCCAATCATCAGTTGCCTATAGCTGTGGCCTTCTGAATCATCTGAATAGTTTTGCAGAGGAATGTTCAAGCTTAACACAAAATTTGATGCTCTACTTGCTCAGTCACTTGGAATGTGAGGGTCACACAGTCACATGCTTACTCAGCAATGTCTACCACTCCCACTGACTAGTACAGTGAAGTCGTCATTGTTCGCACATGTGCATTCCAGTCCACTCTCCTTGGCACCAGGTTACATTGATGTTGTACAAACGGTTCTTATTATATTAACAATGGCTGGACTTTTTCTGGACAGACCTCATATAAAAGTGTCAATAGTGGCAGCTATTATCAGATATTCTCAACTCTGGCTTGTCCTGAATATTATTTAAATATTTTAACTAGACTTGCCTCTTCAGAAAAGCATTGAAATATTTTTTTAAATGCCCAACTTTACTTTTCTAAATGTTTGAACAGTTTTATAATAATGGTAGCTTTATAGATAGGAATTATTTTAATGGGGAAAAAAACTGGGATAAACTGAAAAGTATAAATAAAGGGCACCTTCATCAGTAGGGAGCTGGATCTTAGAACATCTATATAAAGAATGAGGTACCTCTCTATACACTTAGGTGAGAAGCTGTCCACAGTGTAATCATGTAAGTGAATAAAAAGTTGCAGAACAATATGTATAGTGTGACCTATTTATGTAAGAGTGATTGTAAGTGTATTCACACGTATCTGTATGTGTAAGTGTGTGTGTATTTGCCAGATGTGCAGAGAACTGGAGCAGTGTACACAAGTGTGGAGACTGGGGAGGGGAAACCAAGATTGAGGGCTTTTCAAGAAACACTTGAAACGATGCAGGTCCAGGGCTAGGTAGGGACTGGAGAGTCCAGCCCTGGTGAGGAGAAGAGTATGCAGCCATTATTTTATGCTGGGCCATCCATCAGCTCACCAGCAAGATGAGGGTGCACGATACAAAGAGATGAACTCCCAGCAAGAATGTATCTCTAAAGCGCCAAGAGAGCAGCAGCTGTCCTCAGGACACTCACGTTCACCAATACCTACCTTCAAGGCCTCACTCATCCCTCGGCCAATCACAAGGGTCTGCACACCCTTCTTGACAACTTCCTCCACATCTGCAGGCTGCACACCAGGAGAATGCTGGGTGTGGAAAGAAAAAGTATACCAGCTACCTGCTCTGTTAATCTTTCTTTGCAATTGGCATTCTCGTGGGACTCATTCACTCATCCATTCATTCACTGAAGAAATGCTTATTGGCACAGAGGTTTACTCTGTGCCAAGCTTTATTCGGGGCCCAGGGAATAACAGATGACACGGTGTTGCCCTTGAAGCCCTCTATGTCTAGTGAAAAATATACAACAAAAGACTAAAAAGAAATTAAAACAGTTCTCCAAGGGCTGCAAGGTAGTAAGTGCACAATGCTGTGAAACATAGTGAAAGAGCACTGAATTCAGCCCTGGGGCGAGTGGAGGAGGGACTGTTCCACACCACGACCACTGTCTGCACCACAGCCTGGACCCGGCCAGCATGGAGGCTACTTTCTGCCAACGCCCCTTAGAGACTGTCTGATCGCAATTGAAAGCAAAACATAACATAACTGATAACATAAATCAGCACCCCTCTCTTGCCTCCTGCTATGTACTGGTTCACAAGTCGTTTCCTGACCTGGTCAAGCACGTAAATGAATTTCCCATACCAGGTAGCATTTGTGTACTATTACCCATGACTATCTTTCCGCCCCCACCCCACTGTGTCCTATATAATTCGCTGGCCCTGCCAAGGGCACGTGGATCCATTTCATCTTGCAGCTGCCCGTGACATGCCCTGTGTGTAAGTTTCCTTTAATAAACTCTATTAATTACCAGACTGGAGTAATCAGCCTCTTTCTTCTGTCTCTCTCTGCCCTGTGCTTACAGGAGTAAATTTTCAGTCTCAGAGCTTTTCCCTGGATCTGTGTGTACTAACAGGGGTGTTGGGACAGGTGGCCAGGGAAGGCCTCCTAGAGGAGGGGAATTTAAGCTGGAACCTAAAGGACAAACAGGAATTAGCCAAGTTAAAGGAAATCAGGGAACAAGGCATTTCAAGTTCAGGGAGTAGCATGTACAATGGCTCAGAGGAAAGAAACACCTAGAGAACTACGGGTGGTCGAGTGTGATGGGAGTGAAATCGACAGGTGAGGGAGTAGGAAGAGATGAGGAAGGAGAAGAAAGTGCTTGGACATCATGCCAAAATTTGGACCCTGGAAAGATTTCATAAGACTCCCACACTATTTCCTTTGTCTAAGACACTTTTCCATGTAGCTCCAGGAAAAAATTCTGTTGAAGCTTTAAAATCTATCAATCACTAGGTAAAGTCTTCCCAGATTCTCCCAGGGATATTTAAGGTAAGGTGTTCAATGAAGATTAATCCAACATTAACGGATGGTGGCTTCTGAACTGCTCCCACTTCTGCAAAGGGGATCTGGGAGGTAATTGTTTGGGAAGTACCAACCCAACTACTGGGCTTTACCTATTAGGCGTGCACACGAGGATGACACTCTCAGCACTGAAGCTTGGACAGACAAAGCTTTCCTTCCCGGACACATCTATTCTCTTTTATTCAGTCAGCAAGCACCTACTGAGCGCTCTACACCGGGCCCTATACCAAGCACTGGGAAGCACTGAGGTGGACTAAAATCGTCCTTGGAGGAGTTTTAGTCAGGTAAGGTGAGTGAACACAGGGAAATAGTTTCAAAATAGTTACAAAAGGATGAGATAGAACAGAGTGGAGGGTCTCAGAAGCCAGACTGAGTAACTGTGAGTGAGAAACCATTGTGGATGCCACACTGCCTTAACTGCCTGCTGAAGTGTGAGCAGAAGTGTGCCCGGAGGCAGCGGTTGTGGGAGGGGGGCATTCTGATCGGCGCTGACGTGGCACAGGGAAAGAGCTGCTGCACAGGGCACCTTCGACCTCACTGGTGAATTCTCTGTGGGGCATTCAGTGGAAATCCTTAACAAAACATTAGCAAATCCCAGGGTGATTCAACATGAAAAAATCAATGTAGTTCCCCACAGTAAAGAAGAAAAAGCATATAATCATCTCAATTGATGCAGAACAAGCATTTAATAAAGTTCACCATGTATTTATGATTTTAAAAAAGCTCTCAGCAAGCTAAACTAGAAGGGAAACTTCTTTAGATGATGGACATCTAAAAAAACCCCTACAGCTGAATATCAAATATAATGCTGAAATATTAAACATTTCCCCTCAAGGAATGGACATAATGGTATCAGCTAGGCATTTTTTCCTCCTCATCTCTCAGACCTGTCCATTTCTCTCCGTCGCCACTGCTGCTTGCTCTGGTTTAAGCTACTATCACTTTGTGTGTGGACTATTGCGGTGACTTTCTAGCTAGTCTCCATAAAATCACTTCAGCCTACTCCAATTACCGGTTCTTCAACTGCAGGCAGAGGGATCTCTAAAAACACAAAACCATTTATTTTATGCCTCTGCTTAACAGCACTTGACGGCTTCTCATGGCCCTTAGAACAAATGCCAAACACTTTAACATCGTCTGTAAGTGTCTAGCTGCCTCTCCAGTCTCATTGCATTTCATCATGTTCTGTACTCTGGACAAAAAGGATTTCTGTCCGCTCTTCAACCACAGCATGTTCTCTGTCACCACTGTGAAGAGAGATGAAAGGAAAATCTACAGATTGGGAGAAAATATTTGCACATCACATATCTGACTTGTATCCAGAATAGATGAAGAATTCTCAAAACACAACAATAAGAAAATACAACTTTTTAAAGATTTTTTATTTATTTTCAAAGAGAAGAGAAGGGAGGGAGAAAGAGGGAGAGAAACATTATCAATCAGTTGCTTCTTGCACGCCCCCTACTGGGGACCTGGTCCACAACCCTGGCATGTGTCCTGACTAGGAACTGAACCAGTGACCCTTTGGTTCGCAGGCCGGCACTTAATCCACTGAGCCACACCAGCCAGGGTGAAAACAATACAATTTTTAAAAAGGAGTCAAGTATTTGAAAAGAAAAACACTTTCCCAAAGAAGATATATGGGTGGTTGTAAAGAACCTGATACAATAGTCTGTACATCCCCATGGAAACACAGACTAAAACTATACAATGAGATACCAGATGCTGGTGAGGATACAGACACACTGGATCTCCCACACAGAGCCAGTGGAAACATAAAATATAGACCTACTTCTGGAAAACAGTTTGGCATTTTCTCACAAAGCTGAACACTGACTCAGAAATTACACTCTTGGGTATGTATCCTAGAGATACGAAAACTCACATTCACACAACAAAACTGTACATGGATGTTCATAGCAGCTTTATTTGTAACAGTCCCAAACTGAAAACAACTCAAATGTTCCTCAACTGGCAAATGAGTAACTACATCATGTTATGATCCAAATAATGGAATACTACTCGGCAATGAAAAAGGACAAATTTTTTTGATACACAGGACAACATGAATGATTCTAATGTTTTATGTTAAATTGAAAAAACTGTATGATCCCACAGAAACTAATGTCCTCCACATAATGAGAATAAAGCTATATGAGTCTATTAATATGACAAGGAAATGTGACATTTGTATTAGGTCATTTGGTGAAATATTAATGAGATCTACATATCAGGTAATAGTGTTTTATCAGTATATTTCCCGATTTTGATCATTGCATTGTAATTGTGTAAGACAACGTCCTTGTTTGGGGGAAATACACACAGGTATTCAGGAGTATATGGGTATAATATCTGCAACAGTTAAAATATATATACTGGCCCTGGCTGGTGTGGCTCAGTGGATTGAGTGCTGGCCTGCAAACCAAAGGGTTGCTAGTTCAATTCCCAGTCATGGCGCATGCCTGGATTGCAGGCCAGGTCCCCAGTAGGGGGCACTAGAGAGACAACCTCACACTGATGTTTCTCTCCCTCTCTCTCTTCCCTTCTCTCTAAAAATAAATAAATAAATAAATAATCTTTTATATATATTATGATGGAAAGGATGATAAAGAAGTTACGATAAAGTGTTAACATTTGGATCTGGGTAAAATGAGAATTCTTTGTTATTATTCTTGTAACTTTTCTGTAAGTCTGAGGTTATTTGAAAATAAACAGGAAATTTAAAAGTAAATAAAATTTAAAAAAATAAAGCAGGAATGGAACACATAGAGCCACACACTTCCTGATTCATTTAGGCAAGGAAACAAATCTTAACAGAAGGCAGGTGGCTACACAAAGCAGAAGCAGATGCAGCACATCTTTGCCTGCTTTCTCGCCATCTCTTGGTTCCCTGTGGGGTGTGCAGCTGCTGCTGACACCCTTCACTTAGTCCGCGCGCGCTCCAAAGCCGCTAAAAAGCCAGGCTCTCTCACTAGTACTCTTTTATATTCAGATGCACCTCAGCAGCATCTTCCTAAGGAAGTTACACTAAGACTGTATGCGCTTATGTTTTAGGGAATGTCACAGAGTGTTCTGAGTTACAACAACTGCGTGTCAAAGGCTGAACCACGCAGATCAGGGGCAAGAGTACATCCTTATCTTGAGAGGCTGCGGAGCTAGTGCCCAGGTGTCCCTGCTTCCAGCTTTCCCTGTTCTCCACAAAGATCAGAGGAGATTAGGACAGATGGGATTCTTGTTCTATAAAGTTATTTAGGTTTGTACATTTTTAAAAGGCATAACAAAAAAGGGGATTTTTTTCACTTGATTATAATAATTGATCCTTAAAGGACATAAGAGGATTGGATTAAATGCCCTCTTTCCACAGTTTTGTGATCAATCGTAGAACCACCCTGGGCCGAACAGTGATGATACGAAAAACCTAATGTTTTTTTCTGGAGCTATGACCAAGGTATGCACTTAACAGAATTACACATTAGGGTTGGAGAGCTTCACCTTCCTTAAGTAAATGCATTTACCTCAATTACTGAATGATTCCTTCCTTTAACAAAGAACACCACCTACTTTGAGAAGCACCATGATGCCCACTCTCAGAGCTCACATGCTAGTATAAGGAAACACAGCCGGGTGGGGGGGGGGGGGGGGGCAGGCGGTGGAAATGCGCGACAGGGTAGGAGGGGAGGAGTGAAAGGTGGTAAGAGAGTTCAAACCATAATCGCCTGGAGATTCAGAGACTGGAGACAGCAGCAGCCCATCAGATTTGCTAATCAATGGATCTCCAGTGAGGAATTTGGCTGCTGTGTGCTACACTGCAGGCCCAGGGCGTCACAAAGAGAGCAGTGAACGCTAACCGCCACGGGCTGTGGATCCAGGCGTTGGCGCCGATCACTCACAGCCTTGTGCAGAGAGAGGCCTGTTACCGAGGCATCAGCAACCTGCCACCGGCTCCTCCTCTGCTTCTTCCACTCCCTCAGGGCAAACCACCAAGGCTCTCTTCCCTTGCTGTCTGATTCTGTTCCTCTTTTTGGAGAGGCTTTACATCACACAATGTGGTAAGGCTTTAAAAGTTTATTGTGTTTTCTTGGGGGAAGGCTATTATTTGCAAGGAAAATGCCCAGCTAATAACCATTATGCCACCTAAACAACAGGGTGGCAGCTTATGAGACTTGCACATTTCCCCCTATTTTATATCAAACTTGAAAAGAAAACATTCCTAAATTACTGTTTCAAGGAAACATTCCCTCCTGCCAAAATAAAGTGAGCACAGACGGCTCGTGGCAGTGCTGTTTTCTGGCTGTGTTGCAGGTAACAGCAGATTCTGTGAGGGATGCTGAAGGGCCTCAGGAATCTGTCCCTTGCGGACACTGCCCAAGTCACACTCTCTTTCTCGCTTGCTGGAATTAACAGCCTCTTACATGACCTTCCTGCCTCTTCCAGTGCAGAAATCTGGTTTTTGGCCACAAACCACTGTGGCAATCAATTTGGTGAAGCTTACAGCCCCCTTTTCAGAATGAAATTTTTCAAGCTTAAAATATAGATTACAAAGGGAAAAGATTTAATACAATAAAATTATTAAAACAGATTTGTAGGAGAGAGGGTGAGTGGAGGTGGAAGAGGGCACAGGGGGAATAAATGGTGATGGGAAATGGACCAGACGTGTGGTCCAGTAATGTGCTTCCTTATTGGTTTAGAAGAGTGGAAATCTTTTCCGAAAGTCCATTAGCAGACTGATCCCCGCATCTCATAGTGGCAGACTGCTAGTCCTTTCAAAACCCACTCTGCACCTTCTCCAGCTGCCCAGCCAGACCCCATTTTCTGCTCTCCCTTGCAGCCAGGTGTGGCACACGTGGCTATGCTATAACCAATAAAAATTCAATGGAATATGGGGGTTTGGCTTGGCTGGGGTTGGGGGCAGGGGTGGGGAGAAAATGCCGACAACTGTAACTGAACAATAAAGTAAAATAAAAAATAAAAAACTAATGAGTTTTGATTCACTATAGTTATTATCTTTATTATGCGGAAAATGCCCCCCCCCCAAAAAAAATACAACAGAATATGAGCAGAAGAAATGATGCCACATCTAGAATTGAGCCTTGAGACACTGGCCATGAGCTTTTCTCCTCTTTTTCCTTCCATTAAGTTAGAATTCTGGCATGGCGGCAACATGTTCCCCCATTCAAATGCCCCGGAAGGTGGTGGGACAACACATAGGAAAAAGATCTGGTGCGGCTGGATTAAGCTAGAGGTATTGTTAGGAACTCACACAGGCACACCCATTTTCTGACTCTTACTGACCAGGCTTAGTAGTGACATCTCAGTAGTAGTGAGTCCACCCGATACCCAGCTCTTGCTGTCTGGATACTATTTCCCACTAAAAAGAACCAGGCTCCTTGAATAAAATGGCTGAGCCCAGGAAAAATAAATCTTGTTATGACAGAAAACAACACAGTGGTATAAAGAAAAATGATGGGAACACGACACAAGGACACTGGCTAAATTTGAGACAATTTCAACCTCAACAGATTAAAACACTGTCTTTACTCTCTTTGGGCTGCTATAACAAAGTACCACAAACTGGGTAGCTTATAAAACAAGAGAAGTTTATTTCTCACAATTCTAGAGGCTGGAAGTCCAAGGTCAAGGTTGCCAGCAGGCTGTTTGCTGAGGGCCCTCTTTCTGGTTCACAGCTGGCGCCTTCTAACTGAGCCCTCGCAGGGTGGAAGGGATCTTTCAGAAGTCTCTTTTCTGATGTGCTGATCTCATTCATGAGGGCTCCACCCTCACGACTTAAGCACCTCCCAAAGGCCTCACCTTCCTAATACCGTCACCTTTGGGTGCTAGGATTTAAACATATAAATTTGGGGTGGGGGGACACAAATATTCAGATGCAGCATTCATTAAATTAAAAAAGGAAAATGAGCTCATTGTGATAGTAAAAATGGTGATAGTGTCAGACAGAAAGCTCTTTTTCACAGAAGCAGCCACCTAATGAATGTAGAAGAAATGATAGAATTATTTTAAAAATCATGTTTGCGACCACTAATGTAATAATAAGTTCAGGCAAGGATCAATGGTTAATGCTAAAGGCCCTGGATGAAAGAGTGCTGGGAACAAGATAATCACAAAGTTGCAAATTATCTCTCTACAGATTACTCATTGATTACAAACGGGATGATGTACCTTTACACTGGAGGAACCTGGTGGGTCCCAGTTTGACCCTGTGGTCAAATATAACCTCACCAGGCTCTGAGCGAAATGACTCTATGTGCCTCTGGATACAATGCTCTGAAGATGTGACCGCCTGTGTTGTCAATCAATGAGAGGGGCATTCTCCCCCAAAATGATTAACTTGCATCTAATCAAGACAGAAAAACTCAGATAAATCTAAATCGTGAACAAACAACTGGTGCAGACACTTCAAAACTGAGTCATGAAAGGGGAAAACATGGGGCCCTGGCAAGGCAGCCTGGTTGGTCGAGCGCCGTCCTGGCCCGCCCAGGCTGCGGGTTTGATCTCTGGTTGGGGCACACACAAGAGCCGCCGATGATGCATGAGTAAGGGCAACATGAATCAAGGCTTCTCTCTCCCCGCTCTCCCTCTCTCTCTTTAAAATTAATAAATACAATTTTCTTAAAAACAGATAAAATGGAAAGAACTGGGTTTAGATTAAGACACTAAAGAAACAGGACAACCAAGTTCATGTTCCTTGACTGTGTCCTGGCCTGGAAAGGTAAGCCAGCTATAAAAGATATTATTCTACTGGAACAATTGCATTTGACTTTGGAGTAGGTGTTACTTAATATCATTCCAATGTTGAGTTTCTTACAATGTTATTTAACGTGGCATTGACGTTGAGTGCAACATTGTGATTGCGTAGAGCAGAAGGCCTGTGTTTTAGTAGATACATGCCAGCGTATTTAGGGTTCAAGTGTCGTGAGATCTACAACTTACTCTAAATGATTCAACAAAAATAATTATTGGGAAAGTGCCACACAGAGACAAATAAGCAAATGAGGCAGGATGTTAACAACTGGTGAATCTAGGTTGATGGTATATGAGTGTTTCTTCTATTTTTTCCCAACTTGTTAGATATGTTCCAATTTTTTCAGAATTAAGAAAAAAAGAGTGAGAGGTTCAGCACAGAAGAGTTCAGTATAGGCTGCCCACACCCACCAGGATTAGAAGGGGAACGGAAGCAAAAGCAAACAGACACAGAAGCAGAAAGGAACAACGTGACTGTCTGTCCTCAGGTGGCCCTGCCCCAGCACGGGCGCCTCCAGCACGGTCGGCCGTGTAGTTCTCTGAGAACTGCCTTCCACCTTCTACCTGCTGCCTGTGCTATATGAAAAAATAAAACCACAAAACCAACAAGTTATAAAGGATGTTTTTGGAACTTTGAGGAAATTTGAAGATAGACTGTGTATTAGATAATGTTATTGTATCAGTAATAATTCCTCATTTTTGATAATGGTATTGTAGCTGTGTAAGAGAATGGCCAGGCCCTTAGGAGAGAATAGCTGAAATATGTAATCTGCCTTTTACTCTCAAATGATTGGAGAAGTGTGTGAACGTGTGAGTGTGAGCATGAGTATGTGTGTGTTTACAGAGAACAGACAAATGTGGTAACATGCAAACAACTTGAGGACTTAGAAAAAAGGAGAATGGGTAGTTACTGTACCACTCATACAGCTGTGTTATAGGGTTAACATTTTTCAAAATTAAAAGTTGGGATAGAGTTACCATGTGTCCTTTAATGCTCTTTGGATGGCTGCTAATTAGTTTGGCTTTCTTTTAATTTTACACTTGTCTGGTATCTTCTATCTTGACCCCTTGCAGCCTAACAAAAGGATACGTAAATGAGTGACCTGTGTGTGTTTCCAGGTAGAAGACTCTTCTCCAATGATGCAGACACCGGCCCGCAGTGCCTGTGTCATTATGGATGAAATGAGACATTCACACAGACTACTGAGTCTGGTGGAGGGAAGGGCAAGCATGGCTTTTCTCTCAAGGGGAGCAAAAGCCGCAGCCTCTGCCATGACAGGCCTTTATTGGGTTTCTCCACCCATTACATGATGGTCCTCATTTACTATGCACAGGCTTGCTTTAGATGGTTACCTTTTACAGAAAACAAAGGAGCCAATGCTGCTAATCACATCACAGAAGAGGGATATTTGCAAATGAAAAGGCAAAAGTGGTTGTACCCGTTACACTCATCCTTGGAAGGTTTAGCATGGATTTTAGGATGTTACTTTGCAGTAAATGTTTGCCACTGGGGGCTGGGCCCACACCATGCAGGATGGTCTACTACACTCCCAATAAGACAGTTATTGCTTTAGGACAGAAATGAGGGAAGACAGCATGACACAGTAGAAAAGACTGGGCTTTAGAGTAAGGCTCAGGTTCAGAACTTGGTTCCAAAAAACATTATTTGTGTGAGCCTGGAAAAGCCATATTTGAGCAGTTAGGTAGTTGTTTAATGATGGGTAGAGATTTGGACGGTGGTAGCAGTTATTATTTGAAGGACATGAGTTGAAGACAATATATTTTCTTGATATTTCCATTTTGTAATCACTATGAAACCTCCCCCTCCTGTTGAGGGCCGCCCTGCCTGGTTTCAGGAAGCTGTGACCCCCTGTGACTTAGGCTGAGTGAGAGACCTCCAGACCAGGAGTCACTAAGGAGACAAAAACTTATTCTGTGCCTGGCCTTTAAATGCTTGATCAGTTAACCAGTGACGGGTAAGACTCCATAATGAAGGGGCAACCTAAGACAGGGACTGATCACATAAAGGCCTATGGAATAAGACTCACAAGGCTGTGGAAAGGAAGGGGTGATCGACATCAACCCCTGCCCCCTCTTAGCCTGAGTCTTTGTACTTAGATGTGAGAAATCCAAGTCTCCTGGCTGCCTCTGTCTCCTGCCCTTCTCAGGGCTAAGCAAATAGCCAAAGTGGCAGCTCAGACTGGAGATGGCAGACCCCCGGGGTAATTAGGCCTGGGACATAGAATATGCAAGATCCTGTGAGATCTGTTTGCTGGAGGATATTATTAACTTAGAATTTGAAGGCACAAACAGGAAACCAAAACTAGCCCTTTGAGCCATGTAAGCCCTTTCATATGATAAAACTCTAATCTCTGCCCTGAATCACAACAGAAACTCTGTTAGCATCCTTATAAGATATGTGTTCCCTTTGATCCTTTCTACCAGACTGTGAATCCACAAACTGAGTCTACTTTCTCAATAAAAACCCACTGGGACAAAGGAACAGGGCTCTCCCCACTAGAGGGTTAGCCATGTTCTCTGTATCCCCACAGATTCATGGTAGATTCTGTGTATCACACGTGTTTAATGAACATCCGCAGCCGAGATGAATACCGCGGGATGGCCAGGGCGGTAAATTCTTTCACACCCTCCCCCTTTTTAAACTAACAGAAAAAGAATCACAACATTAACTTACCTCAGAGGCAATGTCACAAAAGATTTTTTTAAAGTACATTTAATGATGTTTATAATGAAAAATTCAATGCAGCAAAAGTGTATTGAACTCCTACTTTATAGGCTCTGGGCTAAATGCATAGTTCTTGCCTTAGGAAGTTCACCACTTAGTGTGGAAAACAGATGAATACATGCTCATTATAACACAGCTGATCGGTGTTAAGTGCTATCACAGAGGTAGCAAGTATTACAGAAATACTGAGAAGGAAGAGAGCAGCTCATTCTCACAAGGATTACGAGAAAGCGCTCTTAGAGGAGATAACACGAAAGCTGGGAACCAAAGGATATGGAAGATTTCCATAGGCACGGAGGAGAGCGTGCCATGCTACATAAGGGAACTGGGACTGGCAAAGGCACAGAGGCACAGAGTGAAAGGTCGAGGTGGGTGTGGGAGGCAGCACTGTTCCGTATGGAATAGCGAGGGCTTCAGATGCATGTTCTGAAATACAGGAGATGAGAATGGAAGGATAAGTTGGAACTGTAACATAAGAAAGGGCCTTGAACACTATCCTGTTTAATGTTGAAGCCTATGAAAAGCTGTTGAGGTTTCCTAAGCAGAACAGAGACATGATCAACGTTATCTTTTAGAAATTATAACAGGAGATCGACATGAGAAAACGGTAGCCTAAGAGGCAGGAAGACCAGGTAGGAAATCAATGCCATAGCCGGAGTGACAGAACTGAGGTAGCAGGAGGGAGTAAATCTGACAAACTTTGCTGAGGTGGAATCAACAAATGTACTTTGTTAGATGTGGTGGGGGCAGGGAATGGAGAAGTACAAATTGTCTCTGCTGTTCCTCTTGTGATTGACCGTGTGGATAGTGACACCATTAATGGAGGTTAGGAACACGGGTGAGTACCTGAGTGTTTGGGGGTGGGAAGTAGGGAAAAGGAAATGAAGTCAGTTTGGCCTATGTTGAGTTTAAGTTGCCCATGAATAACAACTCATAGGTAGATGTCCAACATGCAACTGACCGTTTTGATAGGCTGGGTGATTGTTCAGCATATATTGACTCCTCTTGCTCTTTTACTGTGGGCAGAATATACTTCTATGTCCTATTGGTGTTGGTGTACCTACGGCAAGCGAAGCCTTGAAGTGTACTTGCTCAGTGAGACTTATGCTTGTAGCCAGCGACACCACCGTGAGAAGAATAGATCCTGGATAGCGTGGTGGTCCAAGGAGGGCCAGAGACAGAGAGAGCAGAGGCCACCCAGTCGAACTGCGGCTTGGCCTAGAGCTGCTCCGGCTGGAGCTCCAAGCACACTAATAAATCCTTATTAGTGTAAATCACTACGACCGCTGAAATTTCCACCGAGAGAGTACTGGAAAAACTATTGTTGCTAAAAAAAATTAAAAAACAAACACCCCCCCCCAATACTACTATATATTTAGAACATAAAAATAATGAGAGAGAGTTTTTCTATCTGTTGACGGCATAAACAAACACAGTGGTTCCAAGCAATAAGATTTCCCCTAAACACGCTCAGGCACTTACTTCCCTCAAGAATCGAGTATTAAGCAGCATTGATGTACAGATCAGAGTGTTTCATGTCTGAGACACTTTTTTGACTAACAGATCGTGCCTCAGGTTTAGTTGTACAAATAGCACAGGAAGACACCAGCCCCATGCAAATTGCAGCCTAAGGGTCACACTAGTCCTCCTGTTCTCACATTAGCAGACAGAGATCTCTTCTCTGGAGCCTTTGTGGGGGGCTTGGGCACTTTTGGGAGCCTGAGCCTGAGCTGCAACCATAGCTTGGCCTTGGTTTTAGCCTTGGCCTTGGAGTTTGGCCAGCAGAGCTGAAACCCTTGGTGAAGTAGGAACGAGCACATTTCCCAAGCCTGGGGTGAGCAGGGTAGGTAAGTCGGTTGAGCTTGTGGCTGCTGCTCTTTGAGATCTTGAGCTTCATGGGTTTTATGAGGGCCTTGGCACATGTGCCCATGCCTTGGCTTTGTTGGCTTGCCTCTTCTTTAGGCCCTTCTTGTTGTACTTCTTGGTAAAGTGTGGGTTCCTTAGGAACTTGGGGTCTTCCCCCTTGAGAGAGTTGTATCTTGATGCCACTTCTGTGACATTTTTGAGACTGGTTGTGCGTGGTGTGGTTCTTGGACTTGACATTTGTGCACTGAAACCTGTGGCTCCTTGAAGATTCTTTTTAAAGAATCAATTCTGTCCTTTCTATAGCAACCAAAGAAGCAGTGTGTTCATTTCTATAGTAATATTGGCAGAAACTAACAGTTTTGAGCATTGTATGTGCTAGGCATTATGTTAGGGAACTGAGGAAGAGAAGAAAATTAACCAAGTATCTACTATGTAACAGGCACTGTGGCAGATGCTTTCAAAGATGAATACATTTAATATTCAAAGTAACCCCATGAAATGCATCATTTTTCCAAAGCCCACCCCCAAGAGATTCTGATTTAGTAGGTGGGGAAAGTGAGGGAGATACAGAACATGCATTTTAAACAAGCATTTTAGGTGATTCTGACGCAAGACATCCATGAATCAGACTGTGAAATAGTAATTGAGAGAAAGGAAGTCTGATAACTAGAGAGTTAAAGACAACACATCCATCCAAACAGGTAGGGGGGGCATCTTGGGACCGAGGAGTTTAAGTCGCACACCAGGCCTCCCAACCTAGAGTTCCAGGGCCAGGAAGTTAAGAAACCATACCTTCTGGCTGCAAAAACCAGTAGGTGTTGAGTTGGTGGAAGAAACTGCTGGAGTTCCAAGCAGTTCCCCTTGAAGAAGCCACACATAGATTTACTCAGACTCACTTCCTCTGAGTTCCAGCACTGGGATGGCAGCTTGAAAGGCACCAGTGACATACGAGGGGGAACTGAAGTGTCTGGCATCAAGGCAAGAGGTGGGGGACAGTTCTCTTCCAAACAGAAAGGTGGACAGAGGCTATTATCCCTTTTCTGAGTCCTCCTCCCACAGAGCCACAGAGCTGGCAGGGGCTGCCATATCTGAGACTCTATCAACCTGGCTAACACGGTTTGCCGCACTCTGGGGATCCACTGAGAATCTGTCACACCCAACTTATAGGCCCAATGAAACGGTTAACTGTGACTTTTCCAAATGAATGGCTGGTCTTGGCTCATGATTCACAACTTCCTAAATCCTATCAAACAGACAATAGCCAGCCTCAGTAAGCCTCCAGACCCATACCTCTTGTTAGTGGCCTCAGGCCTGGCAGTAGCAACAGCCAGCTTAGATTCACAGCTTGGCTTCACCCGGGAATCTCAAAGTAGCACCATTTCAGATTGATTTATAGCCCATCCAGGGTGGCCCTGGGCAGAATACAGGTGGGGGCTGACTTTGGCCTACACAACCCAGGAAACCCCAGAGCCTTCACACCCAGTGGACAGCTAGACTATGTCAGAGCACCACTACACTGCCCCTGGACAGCTGATCATCCATAGAGGGCATAGGTTGGTCATCAGTGGTCACAGTCAGTCCTTGCAGCTGACTGGCCTGGGCAAATCCCTTCATTGATCTACCAACAGCAATCAAGGCTCAACTACAAGAGGAAGGTGTACTCAGCCCACACAGAGGGCATACTTTGAGTACCCAGCTTGGATGATAGGGGAGGCTGTGCCACTAAACCTACAGGACACCTACTGCATTAGGCCTCACTACCAAGGCAGGGAGTCATAGCAGCTCTACCTAATACATGGAAACAAACACACAGAGGCTGCCAAAATGAAGAGACAGAGAAACATGGCTTAAAAGAACAGATCAAAACTCCAGAAAAAAGAACTAAACAAAATGGAGATAAATGTATCAGATGCAGAATTCAAACACTGGTTATAAGGATGCTCAAGAAACTTAGTGAGGACCTCAACAGCATTTAAAAAATCCAGTTAGAAAAGTATACAGTAATTGAAATAAAGAACAATTTCCAGGGAAACAACAGTAGAGTGGATAAAGCCAAGAATCAACTCAATGATTTGGAACATAAGGAAGCAAAAAACAACCAATCAGAACAACAAGAAGAAAAAAGAATCAAAAGAAATGAGGATAGTGCAAGCAGCTTCTGGGACAACTCAAGTGTCTGAACATTCGCATCATAGGGGTACCAGAAGGAGAAGAGAAAGAAACTGGACATCTATTTGAAAAAATAGTATAAGAAAACTTCCCTAATTTGGTGAAGGAAATAGACATGCAAATGCAAGAAGCACAGAGAGTCCCAAACAAGATGGATGCAAAGAGGTCCATTGCAAGACACAATAGAATTAAAATGCCAAAGGTTAAAGATAAAGAGAGAACCTAAAAGCAGCAAGAGAAATTAGTTACCTACAATGGAGTTCCCATAAGACTATCAGCCTATTTCTCAAAAGAAACTTTGCAGGCTAGAAGGGATTAGCAAGAAATAGTCAAAGACATGAAAAGCAGGGACCTACAGCCAAGATTGCTCTACCCAGCAAAGCTATCATCTAGAATTGAAGGGTAGTAAAGAGCTTCCCAGACAGGAAAAACCTGAAGGAGTGCATCATCACCAAACTATTATTACATGAAATGTTAAAGGGACTTATTTAAGAAAAAGAAGATCAAAATTATGAATAATAAAATAGCAATAAACACATACCTATCAACAATTGAATCTAAAAAACAAACTAAGCAAACCAGAGCTGAGACAGAATCATGGCACCTGACAGCATTTTGATGGTCGTCAGATGGGAGGGGTTGTGGGAGACTGAGTGAAGAGGTGAGGGGACTGAGAAGTACAAGCAGGTAGTTACAGAATAGTCAGGGGATGTACAGTGCAGTACAGGAAATGGAGCAGCCGAAGAACTTATACATGTAAGTCATGGACATGAACCGTAGTGTGGGATTGCCTGAGGGAGTGGGAGGTGCTGGGTGGAAGGGGGCAAAGGGGGAAAATTTGGGACAACTGTAATGGCATAATAAATAAAATAATTAAATTCCCCTCCAACAGTGTCATATATTTTAAAAATTTATTCTTCCCAACCCACCTATTACTTTCACATGAACCCGTGACAAACAGATAATAATATTCTCCTTTTATAGATGATTAAACTGATGCAAAGAGAAGCTAAACAAGTTGTTTAAGGTTATCCAGCTAAAGTGTGACAGTTCCCAGACCTATGAATCTAAAAATCCAGTAGACAAGCTCTATCTAGATGCTTTCATATAACTTCAAGATCTACACATTTTAAAAGAATTAACAATTTTCTCTACTCAACCTCTGCCCCACACACGAACACATCTGTCTTCATTCTGCTATAACCACTCTTAATGAACGGCACCACCATCTCCCCCTTCGTCCGTGCCTGAACTCCCTCTCACCTGCTAAATCTGATAGACCATCTCATCCTGTCAATGCCACCTTCTCAATAGTTTTCAAATTTGTTGTCTCACTTCCATCCGCACTACGACTGACTTAACAGCGACAGCTTCACTGACTGAGCGCCCACACCACGTCTAGTGCAGTGCGTCACTCCCTAGATCAGCTCCACGGAGTGGGTATTATTTCCTCTATTTTACCGATAAGAACTCTGAGGTGTACTAGCTTTGGTCCTATATCCTTCTGCCTCTACGCGGATGAGCTCTAGGCCAACATTTCAGCTTTCCTCTCATCTTTCCCCACTCTTATCTCTCCCAGTTCTAGAATACCCAAGTTGTGTACCTTGCTGACAAATGAAATTTAAGATAAAAACTAAACTTATGGCAACCCTTTCCAATTTTCCTATTATTACCCATGGCACCTGAACAGTTTTGTACATTTTTATCTTACAGTTTTTAAGAGGAATTGTAATGTAGTAGAAAGGAATGGGGAAAAAAAGTTGGAATCTGACCTGAGTTTACTATTTGATGTCATATTTTTCTAGCTCTGTGTCTGCCCAAGTTATATAGTTCTCTGTGCTTAAATAAAAAATAAGGTTAATGGTAAAATTAAGAATATAGTCATATGGGAAAATACAATATAGAGTGTTAAATCTATTTTTTAGGCAAAAAGTACTCCAACATGGCGCATCGTGAGTTGGTACTTCAATATATCTTAAACCTAGAGACTGGATAATCTTTGTCAGACACATCAACCTCCTATGTAAATATCTAAAGTGGCTCTCTGCCTTGTCCACTGAATAAGAAGTACACTCAGCTATGCAGGTACT
This sequence comes from Tonatia bakeri, assembly GCA_004024845.1. Taxonomy (NCBI): domain Eukaryota; kingdom Metazoa; phylum Chordata; class Mammalia; order Chiroptera; family Phyllostomidae; genus Tonatia; species Tonatia bakeri. Next base: position 67,028 of record PVIA01005835.1, read on the forward strand.
CTGTCAACCATACTCTTGCAATAGTCCAATAGGGTCAATCTATGAAAAATCCAATGGGGCTGTTTGGTTCACAAGTATTGTGGCTTCTTATTATTCTTTAGCCTCATCTCATTCTCTTCCTTCTGTATCTCAGTGCCCTAACTTTCCTTTTACCAATCCATCATATCCCTCCATTTAAGATCCAGCCTGTTAGCTAACAAGCAACTAGAAATGAGTCTGGATCAAAAACCAAGTGCATGCAGTTCAAAACCAGGTGTATTTCAGGATTTTCTTTTTATGTGGGCCTGATTATATAGGTATTTCTGTTTATGCAGACCAATGTGATAGATCATAAAACCTGAAAAGTTTCCTTAAACAGAGTGCCTACAAATGCTGGATTAAAATAAACATATCAGGAAATACATAGCTGAGTTTGCAAAAAAGAATAAATACCCAGAGGCCAAAAGTGAAGAGAGACTTTAAAATCTGAATGGTAAACTGATATTGAAGCAATACAAGGGCACTTGCCATTTTCACAGTCTTTTGAGACACTCTGAGACTAGGACATAAGGCTTGAGCAAGATGGAACATTGGAACAGTTGACACCCCTCTGAATTATGTGAAGTACCCTTCTTTTTTAAAAAAAATATTGATTGATTTTAGAGAGAGAGGAGGAGGGGGAGAGAGACACACAGATTGAGAGAGAGAGAGAGAGAGAGAGAGAGAGAGAGAGAGAGAGAGAGAGAGAGAGAGACATACGTGGACTTTTTGTTCCAGTTATTTATGCATTCACTGGGTGATTCTTGTATGAGCCCTGAGTGGGGGATTAGTCCTGCAACCTTGGCACATCAGGTTGATGCTCTAACCAAGTGAGCTACCCTGCCAGGGCACAAAGTACTCTTATTAAACCCACATTCAGTGAAAGGATTGATCAAAAAATCAAACCACTGGAAAAGGGAAAAGACAAGGAAACCCATCTGCCCCAGTCAGGGCTCTGGTTGGGAAAAAAAATGTCTCCTGAGAATTCAAAATCACAAACCTGTCTGCACAACAGTTTGGGGTTCAAATGTATACAAACAGGCTGTCTGGAAATTAACTTAGAGTGCCAAATTAGGAGTAATGGACAATGCCATGAACAAGCAAATGTAAATCTTTGCCAGACAAATGTTAGGACGAACAAAGTCATACTATTGAGAATTCCCACTGATAGAGTGCTAAAAAAACTACTGTCAACATTAAACTCCAATAAAAATTAGAATTAATAAATGAGGACCTTTACAGACAAAAACTGAGAGAGTTTACCAAAAGATATTCTCTAAAGTAACTTATAAAGGATATTAATTTAAAAAAGGAAGACAGAAATTGATCCCAAAAGATTGATTGATCCCAAAAGACTAACAAAAATATCCGTTTCAAATAGACATACAGTAAATCCTCAAATAACACTGTTTCATTCAATGTCATTTGGTTATAACATAAAGAGATACTGTAGGAACTTAACTCTTGTTTATATCAATTAGCCTATGATAAATTTGATTTCATTACATTGTTTACTTAAAGTCACAGAACCTATGGACACCATTAAGTGACAACTTACTATAGAATGTGTAACTCCCCCCAAAAAAGAAATAAAAGTGTAGTAAAACCTCAAAATAAACAAACAAAAAACCAGCAAAGTGGACAATAGATGTTATCATCAATATAAAAATTTGAACGTGAAGAATAATTGAGATAGGAGAGAGATAGAAAGGGCAGAAAAAATGTTTGAAGAAATAGGGGCTGGAAACTTTCCAAATTTAATGATAAAACAACAATATTCACATTCATGAAGCCCAATATATTCCAAGTAAGATAAACTCAAAGAAAGTCACAGTTAGACATATCACAGTCGAATGTTCAAAGCTAAAGACAGAATTTTGAAAGCTGCAAGGGAGAAGAAATTTGTCAAGTCCAAGGGATCTTTATAAGAGTGACAGTTGACTATTACATGCAAGGGGGCCAAGATGGAGGCATAGGCAGAAATGCTTTGCTTCCTTGCACAACCAAAGAAGGAAAACAACTAATTTAAAAACACAGAACAACCAGAACTGCCAGAAAAACATTTGCATAGAAGTCTGAGAACCAAGAAATTGAAGTAACATTCAACCAGATGACAGTGCCACAATGCAGCAAAGAAGGTAGCCCCACCCTGGTGAATACCTAAGGTCCCTTACTATGTAACAGGCATGCCAAGACATAGAAATATGGCCCAAATGCAAGAACAGATCAAAACTCCAGAAAAAGAACTAAGCAACAAGGGGATAGCCAACCTATGTGATGCAGGGTTCAAAACACTGGTAATCAGAGTGCTCACAGAATTGGTTGAGCTCAGTCGCAAAATGAAGGGAGAAATGGAGGCTACACAAAATGAAATAAAGGAAAATATACAGGGAACCAACAGTGAAGGGAAGGAAACTGGGACTCAGATCAATAATTTGGAACCAAAGGAAAAAATAAGCATTCAACTGGAACAGAATGAATAAACAAGAATGCAAAAAAATGATGGGAAGCTTTGGAGTCTCAGGGACAACTTTAAATATCCAACATCTGAATCACAGGGGTGCCAGAAGGAGAAGAGGAAAAGCAAGAAATTGAAAACTTATTTAAACAAATGATAAAGAAAAACTTCCCAATCTGGTGAAGGAAATAGACTTCCAGGAAGTCCGTGAAGCCAAGAGAGTCCCAAAGAAATTGGACCTAAGGAGAAGCACAACTAAGGCACATCATAATTGAGTTATCCAAGGTTAAAAATAAAGACAGAATCTTAAAAGCAGCAAGAGGAACGGAGAGAGTTACCTATAAAGGAGTTCCCATAAGCCTATCACCTGATTTCTCAAAAACAAAAACAAAAACCTTACAGGCAAGAGGGGCTGGAAAGAATTCTTTGAAGTCATGAAAGGCAAGGACCTACATCCATGATTGTTCTACCCAGTAAAGCTTTCATTTAGAATGGAAGATCAGATAAAGTGCTTCCCAGATAAAGTAAAGTTAGAGGAGTTCACCACCACCAAGCTGTTATTATATGAAATGTTAAAAGGACTTATCTAAGAAAAGAAGATCAAAAACGATGAACAGTAAAGTGACAATAACCCCACAACCATCAACAACTGAACCTAAAAAACAAAAACAAAAACTAAGCCAACAGCTAGAACAGGAACAAAGTCATAGAAATGGAGATCACATGGAGGGTTATCAATGAGGACAGGGTTGGGGGAGAATGGGGGAAAAGGTACAGGGAATAAGAGGCAGAATGGGTCCAAAATAATCAGGGGGAGGTTAAGAATAGTACAGGAAATGGAGAAGCCAAAGAACTTATATGTATGACTCATGGACATGAACTAAGGAGGAGAAATGCTGGTGGGAGGGGGGCAGTGCAGGGAGGAGGAGGATAAAGGGGAGAAAAAATTGGGACAACTGTAATAATCAATAAAATATACTTAAAAATTTTTTTAAAGGACCAAAAATACATAAGAGTGACAACTGATTTCAAATTAGTAACTGATGAGGCCCAAGACAGTGGGCTGACACATTCAACATGCTGAAAGTAAAAGATGGTCTATCAAGAATTCTATATCCAGCAAAACTATCTTTACGAAACTGAAGGGGGAACTTCCATTATTATGACGTGAAGAGCTCCTGCTCTTAAGTGGTAATTATGAAAAGAAACAACAAAAATCAACCAACCACCACCAACAAAAAAACAGAAAAAAAAGAAAATCATTCACAGCCTTTGAAAATGCTCCTAAGAGCAGTCAGCAAATGAGGAAACATTTATTAAAGAATATCTGTAAGTATTCCAGAGGGCAGGGGAGAAATTGCTGTATTTAAAGAAAGACTGCTGCCTGCCCCCCACTCCCAGATCAGGGAGGTGGAGACTCCGCCTCAGCCTGCTATGGCGGCGAACACAGCGCTGGCTTTCCTCTCATCTCCCAGCTGGAAATGTTTCTTCCTGGGAGGAACAGGACGCCTTGGTATCACATCCTACTCCCAGACATCTGTTGTGGGGCTAAGTCCCAAGTGAGTGTGGCTGAGAGGCAGGGGCCCCCTCATTTCATCCGCCCTCTACTGGGGAAACAGAGATACTCCGCCTCGGCCATTGCACACCGAGAACATTAGAGGAAGTGCAACACAAGGGAAACGCAAGTTCAAACCCCAGAGATAACATTTCACACCCACTGAAGGGTATAATAAAAACAAAACAAAGAATAATAAGTGCTGGTGTGGAGAGACTTAGAAAGATGAAAACATCATACAGTTATACAATCTAAAGTTTAAAATGGTGCAGCTGCTGTGGAAAACAATCTGGTGGCACTTCAAAGAGTTAAACAGAGTTACCATGTGACCCAGCATTTCCAATCCTAGGCGTACACCTAAGAGAATTGAATAATTCTGTTTACATGGAACGTCTAGGTAGACACATCTATAGCAACAAAAAGTAGATTAATAGTTGCCAGGGCTTGTGAAAGAGGAAGCATAGGCAGTGACGGCTAATGGTTATAGGGTTTCTTTGGGGGTGATAGTATATTCTGGGATTAATAATGGTAACTATTGCACAAGTTTAGGAGAGTAAAAACTCCATTGATTGCATACTTGAATTTTAGCTCAGGGAGATGGAGGGAGGGAGGAAGAGAGGGGAAAAGTGGCAGGGTGGGGGAGAGAGACACTTTTCACTTGGTCATTATAGCTTAGGAGGTTGGAAATCACTTAGCCTTATTCAGCATCAACGAAACACTGACAGCTTACCTCAGTTCCAGTTTCTCTCCAATCCCAAGCCCGACTTCCCCCTGGCCACACTTTGCAGTCCTTATAGGTTTTAGTAGAGCCTTGAACTTTCATTTGCCCCCATGAAAGGGAAGCAATTTCAGGGGAAGTCATAGGGAACTTAACAAAAATCTGAAATTAAAAAAATATATACCAAATCAGTTATATGATTGAAATAGCTACAAAATACAGGAGATATACTATATAAAAATACATCCTAAAACATAATGCGATAGGCCATGGTTCTCCAGTGACAGCACCGCCTCTAGCTTGCAGAGCTCTCCCTGAAGGAGGAAGGGGAGAGTAAAGAGGTCTACCATACCAGTGATTTTCAAGAATTTTAAAACATGTAGTACCGGACTATTTAGTTAGGAACACCGATCTCTTTTCTATCTGACTGTTAAATAACAAATTGACAACAGCCAACACAACAACAGCCATCCAGTGTGAATGAATCAAAATTATATTTATTTTTTTGTCAGATCGGCAAAAAAACGTTTTTGGTGTGCCACCGCATTTTAGTAGTTAGTTTATGTGTGTCATGACATGAAAAAGGTTAAAAGTCACTCCTCTACAAAGCACACCGCAGACTGGCCGGTGCTCAAGCACAGACGAAGCAACCGGCTGCCAAAGCCGCTCCCTCTGCTGGAGGGGTGAAGAAACCGCACGGTCCGTCTGGGGCCTAGTGCTGGGGCGCGCTGTGAAATCAGGCGTTATCAGAGAAGTCCAGTGAACTTGCGATTCGCGAACTTCCCTTCCAGAGTCTGGCGCAAGAAGTTGCTCAGGATTTCAAAAGAGATCTGTGCTGCCAGAGAGCGGCTGTTGCTGCTCCGCAGGGGGCAAGTGAGGCCTGTCCGGTTGGCCTTTTTGAACACGCCAGCTTGTGTGGTACCCAGGCCGAACACGTAACAATTATGCCAGAAGACATCCAGCCAGCACACTGCATACGTGGGGGGCATGCTTAAGAATCCACTAAGATGGGCAATATTTCATGCTTTAAAAAGAAATCTCTTCTTCCTATTAATTGCTAGTTCTGAACATTAGACTGTTTTCTCCCATGGGGGTCAAAAGGTATCTAAGTATGCACTGTAGGTGGAAAACAGGGGACAGAAATCAGGTATTGGCAATTTTCCCATTTTCATCTGTGTGTGAATTTTTTTTTAAATATAAAACAAAGGGACACAAAGCAAGTCCAAATGTTTCATGAACGAGTTTCGTCAGCTCAACTTTATAATAATTATACATAAACCTGTTAAGTTTTCCTGAGCAATGCCAGTGTTTGGATTTTTAAATTAAATAAATTTTATTGTATATATAATATTATATACAAAATATAGTTTGCCCCAGTGCTCTATGAGTTAAGAAGCATCTTTCTCATTTATATGTTTTTCACTTATTCTTTAGAGGTCTCAAAAGAAAACTGTTATTCTTGGCATCCTGAAACATCCAGCCTTGGAAACTAGATAGTATAATTACTTCTCAGACTCTGGAAGGAATTCTCAGGATATTATTTTGGAAATAGAAATTAAAAGGTAGATACTTAAGCATGATTGAGAAAGGAGACTGACAATCCTTTCCCCAAAAAAGCAATTATAAAGCTGGACCAAACTATCAGAAATAACCATTTGGCACTCTAGAAATAGTATTAAAGGCATAATATAAACTGAGAAGTGTTTACTCATGGCAACCACTGAATTTCAGATAAGAACAGTAGCTATTTTGTTGTTCTCGCCTGGGACCACTCTCATGCCCCCACATTCATTCTTTTGACACAGAGGTTCAACTTGGTTGGGGCAGGGCCTGAAAACCAAGGGTTGCTGCTGCTGTCAGAGGAGGCTCACTTGATCTGGAGCATTATGATTTAAACTAGTGACCTTAGTGGAAGAGAGTGTAGGTGACAGGTGTGTCTGGTTCCTTGACATTGTGGGCCTGTTTTGGGCAAGCAGTGGATGGGGAGAGTAGGGAAGAATTTATTTATTTGTTTGTTTAAATAGGTTTTATTGATTATGCTATTACAGTTGTCCCATTTTTTCTCCCCTTTATTCCCCACACCCTCAGCAGCCCCCTTCCACCAGCATCCAACCCCATACCCTTAGTTCATGTCCATGGGTCGTACATATAAGTTCTTTGGCTTCTCCATTTCCTGTACTATTCTTAAACTCCCCTTTTGTATCTACCATTTATACTTGTTGTTCCCTGTACCCTTTTCACCCATTCTCCCCCTCCCTGCCTTGTCCTGGAGGTTCCTAAGCCTCTCCTCATTTTTTTGAATTTTTGTTTCTTCATTCTGTTTTGGTTGAATGTTTCTTTCTTCATTCTGCTCCAAATGGTCGATTTGAGTCCCAGTTTTCTTCCTTTCACTGTTGGTTCCCTGTATATTTTTATTTATTTCACTTTACATAGCCTTCACTTTTTCCTGTTTTGCAACCATACTCAGTCATCCTGATTACTAGTGTTTTGAACTCTGCATCTGATAGGTTGGCTACTTCTTCATCGCTTAGTTCTATTTTTTGAGATTTGATCTGTTCTTTCATTTGGGCCATATTTTTTTTGTCTCAGTGTGCCTGTTATGTCTTAAGGGGTGGAGCCTTAAGTATTTGCCAGGGCGGGGCAACCCACATATCTGCACTGTGGTACTATATGTGGGGGAAGGGTTCGAGGGAACCGTGTTGCTTGCTTGGCTCCCGTCTGGCTTTCAGTTACTTCTGCTGCTACCCACAGCAAATTGGGCCCTTCTGGTGCTCATTCCTGGGTGGGTGGTTTTGTGTACATTCTAGGACCCTGTAGGTCTCTCCAATGAACTCTCCTGTGAGGCTGGGAGTTTCTCCCACCGCCTGGACTTCCATACAGTTTGATTTTCTGGCAGTTCTGGTTATTTTTTGTTTTTAAATTTGTTGTTATCCTTGTTTTGGTTGTGTGAGAAGGCAAAGTGCATCTACCTACGCCTCCATCTTGGTTGCAAGTAGGGAAGAATTTATAAGGAACTTTCTGGAGGCAACAGCCATAATGAGTTCAATCAGCTCTCCGCACATCCAGAGGGGACCAAAGGTTGTATCTGCATCAAAGGCTGGCGCAGGCCCAAGTCATCAGACATCCTGAGCCAGTGGAGCCTGGAGCACATGCACAGTGAAGAAGTGAGAAGGCTCGAGAGGCAGCCAGGAAAGATATGAGAAAGACTCGATATTTGAATGTGCTCCCCAGTACACACACTGATCCCTCAGCGGAGAATTCGGGTCTGACTGTTTTGAGGTGTTTGGACACAACATTTAATTAATCTTTGGTTGAACACTAAGCCATATAGACACAAAGAGCCCTAGAAATTCAAGCTCAAAAACAAAAACAAGAAAAGAAACTGAGTACAGCTTCCAGTGGTCACGTCCCACATAGGGGACAGAATTGAAGGATTTAGTCTCGGACAGTAACTATGTCACAAACAAATAATGAAGAACAACAACATTGGGGGTGGGGGGAATCAGAATCCAGACATCCTACAATATATTATCTAAAATGTCTAGTTTTTCACAAAAATTACAAGACATGCAAAAAAAACACATGAACTCGAAAAAAAAAACCATACTCATGAACTGAAACTGTATCTGAGTGTTCCCATATGTCTGACTTAGCAAAGACTCCAATGAAGCTGTTATAAATATGTTCAAAGAACTGAAGGAAACCTTGTATAAAGAATTAAAATCATTCAATGAATAACGATACAATGTTTCAATGAATAAAGAATCTCAACAGGCAGGCATTTCAAAAAAGAATGAAATGGAAATTCTGGTGTTAATAAGAACAATAGCTAAAAGATGCATGTATCAGCCAGGATTCTTCAGAGAAACAGAATCAGTAGATTACATACATTAAGAGTTTTATTTCTGGACTTGGTTTAGGGTCAAGGTGGAGGCGTAGGTAAACCACCTACGCCTAAGCTTGCCTGCTTGCACAACCACATCAAAATACAACTAAACTACAGACTGAAGATCACTCAGAACGATCAGAAATCAAGTTGAATGGAAATCTGACAACCATGGAACTAAAGAAACCACATCAGTCCAGACTGGTACGAGACGTGGAGATGCATAATAGGCAGGCGAGTACCACATACAAAAATTGTGGATAAAAATTTGCAAGGGATATTTCAGGAGTGAGTGGTCCCAACCCCACAACAGGCACTCCAGCTCAGGGTGCCAGTGCCAGGAAGATAAGACCTCATAACTTCTGGCTGTAAAAAACCAGCAGGATTGGAGTTGGTAAAAAAAAACAACAACAAAAAACAAACTACTGGACTCCCTGGCAGTTCCTTCAAAACAGCCCATGCTTAACTTACTCACAAGCACTCCCTCTGAGTTCCAGGACCACCAGGGGAGGAGCTTGAAAGGCATCAGTGGCATATGGGGAGGAACTGAAGTGCCTGGCATAACGGTAAAAGTTGGGGGACAGCTCTCTCCCAGATAGAAATGAGGGCAGAAGTCATGGTGCCTTTTCTGAGCCACAGAGTCACAGAACGGGCAGGGGTTGCCACACCTGAGATGCCATCAACCTGGCTTACATTGTTTGCCCCACCCTGGTGTTTACCTGAGGCTCCACCCCACCCAACTTACAGGCTACTCCCAGCCTCATACCTCTAGCTAAGTGGCCCCTGCGCTGGCACTAGCAGCAGCCAGCTTTGGATCACAGTTTGGCTCTGCCTGGGAACCTCCAAGCTGAGCACAAGTAAAAGCCATCTGCAGATTGCTCTGTATCTCACACTAGGTGGCTCCGGGTAGAACGCAGGGAGTGGCTGACCCTGATCTGTTCTTCCTGGGAACCCCCATAGCCTTTGCACCCAGTGGACAGCTACAGACAATCTTGGAGCATCACCACCCAGCCATGCACAGCCAAATCTCCATGGAGGGTGGAGGCTGGTGATCAAAGGTCACATCTAGTCCTTGCAGCTGACTGGCCTGGGTAAATCCTTCCTATTGACCTGCCAAGAGAAAACAAGGCTCAAATACAAGAGGAGGGTGTACCCAGCCCACACAAATGGCAGACCAAGAGTACAAAGCTTGGGTGATAGGGTAGGATGTGCCACCAGAGCCTACAGGCCACACTACCAAGACAGGGAGTCATAGTGGCTCTACCTAATACATAGAAACAAACACGGGAGGCTGCCAAAGTGAGGAGTCAAAGGAACATGGCCCAAATGAAAGAACAGATCAAAATTCCAGTAAAAGAACTAAATAAAAATAGAGAAGAGCAGTCTACGGATGCAGAATTCAAAACACTGGTTATAAGGATGCTCAAGGAACTCAGCCAGTACTTCTACAGCATAAAAAAGAGCCAGGCAGAAATGAAGGATATTTTTATGGAAATGAACAATTTCTAGGGAATCAACAGAACAGTGGATGAAGCCAAAAACCAAGTCAATGATATGAAACATAAGGAAACAAACAAACAAACAAAACCAATCAGAACAACAAGAAAAAAAAATTCCACCCCCCCCCCCAAAGAGGATAGTGTAAGAAGTCTCTGCAGCAACTTCAAGCATTCCAACTTTTGCACCACAGAGATACCAGAAGGAGAAGAGAAAGAGAAAGAAATTGGAAGTATACTTGAAAAAATAATGAAAGAAAATTTCCCTAATTTGGTGAAGGAAATAGACATGAAAGTTCAGGAAGCACAGAAAGTTCCAGACTAGATGGATGTAAACAGGTCCACACCAAGACACATCATAATTAAGATGCCAAAGGTTAAAGATAGAGAATCTAAAGAACAGCAATAGAATAGCAGTTAGTTACCTACAGGGGAGCTCCCATAAGGCTGTCAGCCAATCTCTCAAAAGAAACTTTGCAGGCTAGAAGGGACTGGCAAGTGATATTGAAAGTCATGAAAAGCAGGGACCCACAGCCAAGATTGCTCTATCCAGCAAAGCTATCATCTACAATTGAAGGGCAGATAAAGAGCTTCCCAGACAAGAAAAAACTGAAGGAGTGCATCATCACCAAACCATTATTACATGAAATGTTAAAGGAACTTATTTAAGAAAAAGAAGATCAAAACTATGAATATTAAAATGGCAATAAATACATATCTACGAACAATTGAATCTAAAAAACAAAGTAAGCAAACCAGAGCTGAGACAGAATCATGGAACCTGACAGCATTATGATGGTCGTCAGATGGGAGGGGTTGTGGGAGACTGAGTGAAGAGGTGAGGGGACTGAGAAGTACAAGCAGGTAGTTACAGAATAGTCAGGGGATGTACAGTGCAGTACAGGAAATGGAGCAGCCAAAGAACTTATACTTATGACTCGTGGACATTAACAAAGGTGGGGGGATTCCCTGAAGAGAGTGGGGGGGTACTGAAGAGGGGGTCAAAGGAGGAAAAATTGTGGTATCTGTTACAGCACAATCAATAACATATTTTAAAAAGATAGAGATTTAGTTCAAGGCAGTAGCTCATGCAGTTATGTGAGCTGACCTGTCCAAATGTGTAGGCAGAGCAGTAGGCCTGCTAAATCTTGGGCAGAAGTCTCCATTGCAGTATTGATGTTACATTTTCTTCCTCAAAAAATCTTCAATTTTGCTTTTAAGCCCTTAACTGATTGGGTGAGGCTTACCAAGAACAGCGAGAATAATCTCCTTTATTTAAAAGTCAGCTGGCCCTGGCCAGTGGCGGCGCAGCTGGTGGAGCATTGCTCTGGAAACTGAAAGATCCGGTGAGAGTCCTGTTCAGAGCACAGGCCTCGGCTGTGGGTTTGTGCCCTGGTTGGGGTGCCCGTACAAGATGCAACCAACTGACACTTCTCTCTCACGTAGATGTCTGTCTCCTTCTCTGTCTCCCTCTCTTCCCCTCTCTCTAAAAATCAATAAGCGTGTCCTTGAGTGAGGATAAAAACAAGTCAGCGGATTGTAGACGTGAACTGCATCTGTTCAACACTTTCACAGGAGCACCTAGATTGGTGTTCGAATAGCTGAGAACTGTAACTCAGCCAACCGGACACATAAAGCTGACAATCAGTCCACCCCTTGTCAATTTTTAGAGAAACTTATAAATGTTTCTCTAAACCATATTTAATCTCTACATAAAGACAATAACAAAGTGATACGGCTGCCTAACATTAATAACTACTAATACATTTTCGTAGCCTCATCTCCTAAATATCCATTTTTAAGCGTATATATAACAAAGAACATAAACACACTGTTTTGGGTGCTGTGGGAGGAAGATACAAATGTATAGGGCGTGATTCCTGTTCTTGAGGAGCTGATATGACACTAGAGGAGAGGAGACATGTCCAAATAACTATAATGTAATTTTTAAAAGGTAACTTTTTAAATACAAGGTAACTTTTGAGAAGTGTTACAAAGAAAACATAATGAATTCTTATGAATGTTGGGAAAGACTTCTGTATAGTCTCCTAGAACTCCTATAACAAAACGCCATAGACTGGGTGGCTTAAATAGGAATTTATCTTCTCGCAGTCTGGAGGATGAAGTCCGAGACCAAATTGCCAGCAGGGTGGGGTCTGGTGAGACCTCCCTTCCTGGACTGCAGATGGATTTTTTTTTGCTTTCTCCTCCCATGACCTTCTCTCTGTGCAAAAGTATGTGCATGAGCACTCTTGGTGTCTTTTCCTTTGCTTAAAGGGTACCAGTCCTGTAGAATTGGGGGCTCATGGCCTCGCTTAACCTTACTACCTCCATTTCTCCTTAAAGGCCCTGTCTTCAAATATAGACATATTGGGTTTGGGGCTTCAACTTAGGAACTTTGGAGAGACACAATTCAGCCCATCCCAGCTATCTTATGGCAGTACTGTACAGTCTTGATTAATGTAGCTTTGTACTACTTTCAAAACCAGGAAGTGGCCCTGGCTGCTGTGGACTGAATGCCGGCCTGCAAACCAAAGGGTCACTGGTTTGATTTCCAGCCTTGGCACATGCCTGGGTTGTGGGCCAGATCACCAGTAAGGGGCACGTGAGAGGCAACCACACATTGATGTTTCCCTCTCTTTCTCCCTCCCTTCTCCTCTCTCTATAAATAAATAAATAAAATCTTTAGAAAAATAAATAAAACCAGAAAATGTAAGACCTTCAACTTTGTATTTTATTTTGAATTTTATCCTCACCCAAGAACACGTTTATAGATTTTAGAAAGAGGCGAAGAAAGGGAGAGAGGGAGAGAAATATCCATGTGAGAGAGAAACATTGGTCAGAACACTGACCAGGTGCCTCTCCTAGGCACTCCCACCAGAACTGAACCTGCAACCCAGGCAAGTGTCTTCACTGGGAATTGAATGCATGACCTTTCAATTTATGGGACGAGGCTCCAACTAAGTAAGCCACACTGTCCAGGGCAAGTTTGTTTTTTAAAAACACTGTTTAGGATAATCTGGGTCCCTTGAATTTCCATATTAATGTTAGGATTAATTTGTTAATTTCTACAAAATGCCAACTGTAGTTCTGCAGGGGATTGCACTAAATCTGTAGATCAATTTCAGAAATATTGCCCTTTTTTTTTTTCAAAAGTAAGTCATCCAAACCAGGAATATGGGCTGTCTTCCCATGAAGACTTCTTTAATTTCCTTTAACAATATTGTAAAATTGTCAAGTCTTGTATTTAAAAAATTATTCCTAAATATTGTATTCTTTTTGATGGTATTGTAAATAAAATTATTTTATTTTATTTTGGACTTATTGCTAGTATACAAAAATACACTTGATTTTTTAGCATTTATCTAGTATCTTGCAAACTTGCCTACTCATTTATTAGTTTTAATATTTTTTGGTGGATTCATTAGAATTTTTTAAATATTAAGATCATGCTATTTATGATAGAAATTGTTTCATTTCTTCCATGCCAGAAGAGATGGTGTTATGGTCGTGTGTCATTTAATTTCTTTTCAAGAACACTTAGTGAAGATAGGATCTAAACCTTGCTTTATAGTAAAACATCTCTTACTTTTTAGGTAGATACAACTTTTTGATGCCCAAGGACTTTGTTCCCATGCCAATCAGGATTAACAAAGACAGAAACTCTAACCTTGTTTATCAGTCCCCTTGGAATAACACTGTGATCACTGAGAAAACTACAGTATAAAGCTTCTGTTCCTTTGTTTTTAAAAAAATGTTATTTTGCAACCCCATGGATGAGTAGGTGAGGTGCTGGGGAAGCTGAAAGCAAAGAAATAGAAAGGAAGGGGATAGAGAAGAAGGTTCATATAATAAAATAATTAAGTCTTTCCTTTGAAGAGTTTTTCCATCAAAATTTCTTAGCAAAGATATGACTTAATATTGTGTGCCTATGTTTTATTTAAGGTCAATTAGGTAACAATTTTATGAAGGATTTTTTGTGTCTTGCTGCAAAATTGTTAAAAATGTGTTCTGGGCCTTGGCCGAGTATCTAAGTTGGTGGTATCTCAATATGCCAAGGTTGCAGGTTCACCACAGTTTGGGGCACATACAAGAATTCACCAAGCCCTGGCTGGTGTGGCTCAGTGGATTGCGCTCGGGCCTGCAAACCAAAGGGTCACCAGTTCAATTCCCAATCAGGGCACATTCCTGGGTTGTGGGCCAGGTCCCTAGTAGGAGCCACGTAAGAGGCAACCACACATTGATATTTCTCTCCCTCTCTTTCTCCTTCCCTCCCCCTCTCTCAAAAATAAATAAATAAAATCTTAAAAAAAAAAGAATCAACCAATGAATGCATAAATAAGTGGAACAACAAATCGGTGTTTCTCTGTCTCTTCTCTCTCTCCCTAAAAGTCAATAAATTAAAATTTTTAAAATGGTTCAGCTTTTTAATTGATTTAAGAAAGAGAGAAAGAAACATTGACTTATTGTTCACTTCTTTATACATTCATTGGTTGATTCTTGTATGTGCCCTGACCTGGGATGGAAACCACAACCTTGGGTATTGGGACAATGCTCTAACCAATAGGGCTGCACAGCCAGGGCCTGAGTCAGCTTTTTCTAAGACTGGGCTTCAGATCCCCAGGTCTTGGGATATACGAGTAACGTAAAATTTACCATTTTAACTATTTTTAAGTGTATAATTCAATGGCATGAAGTACATTTACATTGTTGTATAGGCTTTAATTTCTTATATCAGTATTTCTTAACTGAAATTTTCAAAAGCATTTGATATGTTTCAAAAGAACTTTTCCCCCATTCTTTTAGAAAGGATTTGTATATTAGGACTCAGTTTTCTAGGTAATAAATCCCTCTTACAATAAAATTTTTCTCTCTTGACAAATGAATATTCTTTCTTAGTGAGAATGATATAGACCATTATGGTTTTCCCTTTTTTACCTAGAAATGCAGAAGAAAATTCAATGCTTAATCGTGGTAAGCTTTTTTTATGTTCCCAATATGCAGGTACTATTATCACCCCCACTTTACCGCGGTTCAAAGAAATGAAGAATATTGTGCAATGTTATGAAGTGGTTCTGTTAGGATTCAAGTCTGGCTGAATCTCAACCTTAGGCTCCTAACCATAAGGCACACTGCATCTCGAGCGGTTCATTCCACTTTGCATTATTGATGTTTTTCAGAGCTTCTGCGTGGGAGAACGCTCATTGCTGCCCCCAACGAAGTGGAACCCTGTTCTCTATCAAACTTTTTGCTCTTCCACCAAATCTATCAAGCCCTGCCCTCTTAGTGACTGAGTCATAGCCCACCCTCCGACTCTGGTCCCCGTAGAACCCATCCCCTCAGACCTGGCGCCTCAACAGGTCCCCTCTCCCTTCCATCCTGGCAACCACAGCAGAAACCAGTCCTCGCACACCTTGGTCCTCAGCAGAGGCTGGTCCTTTCAGACTCCTGGCAGGGCCCTAACCCCTCTGACCGGTGATCCCCGCAGAGCCCTGGTTCCTTCAGGCCCTCGTCCCCTCGAGCCCTCAGACCCTATTTTACCGAAAGCAAAACTGCGACTTTTGTACCCCAGCAGGAGGCAAACTCCCGCAGACTTCTTACACAGACAGGTGCCATCCCACCCCCTAATTAAGGGCACCGCTCTACCTTTCTCCTTTCCAACCTGCTCCCACAATCATGCTTTTTCAACCCCCTCCAATTCTTCTCTTTTTTTTCTGCTTCTGATTCACCCTCTTTAACTTCCCTCACCACCTGATGGCCCTGTTTCAGTTCTAGGAGTCCCCACCAAACTCACCCAAAGCACTCTCCGCACGGAGTTGCGATCCCAAACCGCTCCGTATTTTACTTCTCACCTCAGCTGGATCTGGCCTACGGGCTGAGGTGCTCCCCGCACCCCATTCGCCCCACCCAGAATAAGCCTTTCTACTGTCATTGCCCGAAGCCCCGCCCTCTCGGAGCCTATTGGTCATCGTTCTTCAAAAGTCCCACCCCCAACTTCCAGCTCACCTCCCAGCCCGGCTTTCCTTGTTTTCATTCCTTGTGTCACACGAGGGTCCGGCGAACGCAAAGTGGGAGGGGCGAAATACTGGGAGGGAAGGGGGCGGGAAGAGGGAGGAAAGTGAAAGGCACAGAGCGTCTCTCTTTCCCCCTTCTGACTCCGTTCTCGACTGCTCCCGGCCGCCGTTGTATTGTGGGATTGCGGCGCCGTGCCCGAGAAGCTCAGATCTGGCAGGGGAGTCCAATAGCTAGCGCCTCCTGTCGTCTGCAAAGCTACCTTGCCATTCCTCGGCACCCCGACTCCCCCCCATCCCCGAATCGCCTCCTCCTCCATCCTCCAGTTCAAAATGGCGGCGGCGGCGGCAGCGGCAGCGGCGATGGCTCCTCAGGGCTGCCCGGGTTCGTGCCCCAACTTCGCCGTAGTGTGCTCCTTCTTAGAGCGCTACGGGCCGCTGCTCGATCTGCCTGAGTTGCCGTTCCCTGAGCTGGAGCGGGTGCTGCAGGCGCCGCCGCGGGACGTCGGCAACGGAGAAGGTATGCGAGGGGCCGGAACGCCCGGCGGGAAGCGGCCCTTGCATGCTTCTTCTTTCAGCTCTTCGTAGACGCTTCGGGCCTCCGAGGCTCTTTCTCCCCTTTGGGGTGCATCTGCGCCCGGCCAGTCTACTCTGCCCTGTGTCCTCGGGTCTTGGGCAGTGGGGAGGCGGGGCGGAGGCCCCCTAGGGCCACTCGGCCAGGCGCTGAGTGGAGGTGGGGGCATCGCGGGCTAGGTGTGGGCTAGGGGGCGGGGAGGGGTCATTGTGCTGATCCGCCGCCCCTGGGACTGCTACCCCGCGGCAGGGGCTAGTTCTCCACCCCGTGTCCCTCTCGGTGGCGGGGGAAGGGGAGAGCAGGTTCCGGCCAGCTTTGCGCTTTTCTCCTCCTCCTCTCCCTTCGGTTGCTATCCCTCCCCTCCTCCCACCATCCTCTCGACCATCTCGGGGGAGGCTGGGCTCATCTTCTTGGGGCGTCCCCTTTCTCTCCACCTGGGTGGGCGGGGGCCGGCGGACACTTAAGCTCTCCCTCCCTCTAGTGGAAACTCCCCCGAGAGTGTCGGCTCTCGCCCCTCTTTGCGTCTCCTGGGGGGCCAGTTTAACCCCCAATACTCCTTCCTCCGACTACGGAGATTTGCTCCTCCCCCGTGGGAGGAGGGGTCCTTCTCCATTCTCGGTTTGGGGGACTAAGTCGGTTCACCTCCACTTTGGAGTGTAGAGGGTTAATTTCTCCTCCCCCATAGTTTTCCTCTCCCTCTCCCCCACCACACCCCCGCATAGAAAAGCATCTCCCCACTTTTCCAGTCCCTTCCCCCTTCATCTTGGCAGCAAGGCTTAGGGGAAGAAGAAGTCGCCCTCCCATTTGCAGGGTGGGGTGGGGTGGGGTGGTTAGTATGTAGGCTGGAGGAGGGGCTCAGACGGAGGGGGAAACAGTTGAAGAGGTGCTTGTTGCTCATGTTTCTCTCTGGTGCCGCTGGTCTATTATTGGTGTTCGCAAGTGGTGCTCCTTCCACATAAGGCCACCGCGCGGGTGCAGGGCGCATGCTCTACCCGGCCCCATTGAAACTTCCTGCTGCTGCTGGTTCTTTTCGCTGGAGCATCTCAGCGCTGCGCCTGCTGCCTCCAGCACTCACACTGAGTGCAGACACTCACTCCCGATCTATGCCTTTCTTTTTCTGGCACATTTCTGGCCTTAGAGAGGGGTTTTTTGCTGAACTCTGATCATTGCCTTTATCTGGGAACAGCCCTTGGCTGGAGAAGAAACGTTTTCCAAATAGGTCTTTTTTCTTCATTCTTTTTTTTTTGTCCGAATTCGATGGCCAAAGTGGACTGGGTATTGTACAAGACAGCTGTTTCTTTTCGCTCTTCAATTCTCCGTGGAAATGAAGTTTCTCTTAACTATGTATTTACATTGCTAGGAAGGGCCTAAGTGCCACATTCTTAAAATGTTACCTATAGAGAAAATGATGTTATGGTTACCATAGACCCAAATTAATAGAGTATTTATGGTGCAGCCTCTGTCTTTTCTTAGCTGCCCAAATCTCCTCTACCCTTAACGAACTGGCACATAAAAGGCTAATTTTTTATATAGTATAAAATACGAGGATGAGTATATTATATAGACATTATATAAAGACTTCCTGCAGAAGTTCTTAAAAATTAAGTTCCCCAATATAGTAATTTTTATTATCAAATTATATTTACATTCAGTTTTTAAGGTAATAGTCGTTGTGAAGCCAAATGCCTTAGTAAGTTGCTTTTAGGATATCTTGGGAAATCATAATAATCTTATCAGAGAGGAATGTGGGAATTTGGGGAAAAGGATTGCTGATAAGTGAGTTATTTTTGGAATTTACTCGGACCAGATTGAACGGTGACTACAGACTTTCTGTGATGGTATGGTACTTTGGATGGTATACAAGATTGCTTGCCCCTCCATTCCTGTTAAGTATTTTGACCGCTGCATTTTTCTTATATTAATAACAGAAGAAAAGATATCAGAATCAATTTAATACTTTGTATTATCTTTCTGTCTAGAATTGAATAATGTGTTACCAAGTAAACGATGGGAAATAATATGGGCTGAAATATTATACAAGTGGGCTCAGCCACTGCATTATCATTGGTATAGCTACAACTATAATAATGGATTTTGTCATAAGGTGACCCAAGAATAATAACTATTATTATTTTTATAGATTTTATTTATTTATTTATTTTTAGAGAGGGGACTGGAGGGAGAAAGAGAGGGAGGGAAATATCATTGTGTAGTTGCCTCTCCATGTGGCCCCCACTGGGGACCTGGCCTGCAACCCAGGCATGTGCCCTGACTGGGAATGAAACTAGCGACCCTTTGGTTTGCAGCCCACACTCAAGCTACTCTGGCAACCCTTAGCTACTCCAGCCAGGGCCCCAGAATAATTATTAATACTACACAGTATACGTGGCAAATGAAAAATCTGCAGGGGAAATACTATTACTGTACAGGGCAAAAATTTTCATTTTCAGGCCTTTGATGATGTTGTTAAGCTACTTGAAATAGCTGATAAAATAATACTGGTCCAGCTAACAAGATTTGAACTGAGTCTTTTGGGAAGGAGTTGTGGTGTGCTAGGAAGAGTTAAAATATATGGGTTTTGGTGTTGAGCTCTGTATTATATAAGTTGTAGTGCAAATTACTTAATTACTGCGGACCTCAGTTTCTTTGGTAAATTGAGATAATATCAGGATCACATGAAATGTTTGAAAAATCCTTTCATAAACCCAATACCTACAGATACTCCTGTGTTACAAATTTTATTACAGAAGTTTGTGGGAAGACACAAGAGTATTTAGAATTGAAGTGATAAATTTTTAGCATGTGAGAAGGGTTTGAGTAGGTATATTGAGCTATTATGCTCTTGATTGAAAAGTCTTTGTTATTATCAAATGAGTTTTGCTCTATATAAAAGTATTTTGAAAAGACAGTTTTTAATGCTACTTAAAGAGGCCAAGTTTATAAAAGTGTTCTTTCCTTCCTAGTGTGGTTGTGCCTTGAAAGGTGATTTTTAACATACATATTCTCCTGGGTTGCCAGCTCAGTACTTTTTACCTAGTCATTTATTGTGATAAGTGTGTCACTGTTACGACATCCTCTGGAGGAGACTGTAGCTCACTGTATTGCCCCTATGTAAGCACTTCAAGATCTTTCCCCTAAATATTTGTTTATGTTTTAATTTGACATGGTTTCAGCTTAGAATGTTTCTTTCATCCCCACAGAGTCGATTAAATTTGGTTTTACAAACTACTTGTTCAGTTTTAGTGATATTATAATAGCTGCCATTTATTGAGCATTTACTGTGTGCAGACATCTCATCATTCCTTGCAACTATTACCTGGGGTTGCTCCATTATTCCTATGTGGCAGGCATAGAAGCTAAGGTTCAAGAGATTGATTCAGCTGCTAATGCCCATATTATGTAGTTACTGGTAGAATCTGATTTCCAGCCACAAAATTATGTGATACCATGCATGCTATAGGACCATGTCTCCCAGACTTCACCAAGGCACCACAGGGTATTGCCACCAATTCTCAGAGGTTAGTTTAAATTTTTGAGGGAGATAGAGCAATATTTGACATCTGCTGGTTGCCAGGTGAACTACTAGCTTGAGAGAGTTCATGGTTTCAAAATTAGATTGTGCTACATTCCTTCCAGTGACATATCTTCGTGAGTTTTGAGGGTTTCTAGGAAAAAACACACATACTGCATGAAAGTTATTGTGGAACAGGAAATAGGCAGTGTCTAATCCGATTCCAGGGTTTGAGAGGTTTGTGTAGTGCCCAACTGTAATACACGTTCTATAAGTAGTAATTGTGGTTATTTAAGAATGAATGTTCTTTTCAGCTGAGATAGATTTGTTTTTCAAGTGGCTACTAACAGCTTCGTAAGTGCAACTGTTATTTCTTGGCCTAGGGTTGCTATGAAAGAAAACATTACTAAAATACTGAGAGTACCATGAACCTAGAAAGCTTGAGAACCTCTCTAGAGGTTCTGTGCTTTAGATAGTGCTCTAGAGACTATCTTTGCATTTAAGGGCTAGAAGGAAAGGACTTGTGCATCTATTTGCCTTTATTTTTCAGGGACAAAAACCGGGTGCAGAGATTGATTTCAAGTGTATACAGCTAGCTGACCATTGGAGTTACTTAGATTGTTACTTGAAAAGTCCACTTACATGCTGAAATTATCAGCAAAAAATACAGTTTTCTTGTTGATATTTGTTGGATTAGGAAAATGGTGTGCCATCTGAAAGTTTTTTGTATGGTTAATTAGTTATTTTAAAATTCTTTTCTGAGGATATGTTTTTATTGACTTTAAAGAAAGAGAGAGACATTGAGAGGAAGGGAGAGAGAAACAGTGATATGAGTTTGATTGGGGATGGTTGCCTTCAGTATACACCCCGACTAGGAATTGAACCCTCAACCTTTTGGTGTAGGGGACGACTCTGCAACCAACTGAGCTACCTGACTAGGGCTGAAGGAGCTGTTACACCCTCCCTCCCTCACAATCTACTATCACTCTCCAGATTCTGTGCTCTCTCCAGGCTCCTCAGCTTCCTCTTGATAGGATGTGGGTGACCAGGAGATCCGGACACAAATAAAAGAGGTCACTGACTTTGTGGGGTTACCAACTCTCAAGGCTCCTGAGCATCTTTCCTCTCCTGCAGACGAAGTTCTTTTAAAGAGGAAAATAGGCATTTTCATTAAAGATAGTCTTTGTATGGTATTATTAGAGACATTACTTACATCTAGTAACAGTCTATTAAAAAAGTATGTATGGGTAATGTGTTGTGATTCCAATAGTTTATACTGTGGCTGACTGAGTTATTTGTATAGTGTTAAAGAACTTGAGTCATTAGGTATTTTTGGGTTTGGTTTTCTTTTTAAGATTTTATTTTTTTAAAACAACTTCAGGTTTGATTTCTTTTTTCATTTATTAATAATTTGGGGTTTAACTCTTAAAACCAAAATGCGAAGTATAAAAGAATCTATCTTTTATATTTGACACTATTTGTGGCTGTAATGTCAGTTCTTCCTTACTGCTGCTAATTGAATTGTGTAACAATAGTTTTTTAGGAGCATTAAAGTGAAAAGGTGACTTCGTCATAAGAGGAACCACCATCTGTTGCTTTGAACAAAAGATCTTATCAGGTACATGAGCTGGGGGTTGTGTGGATCTACAGACGTAGGCCATTGGTGGAAGCATTGCTGGACTCATTACCTGGTTTGGTGGGAACAAACCAGTTTTAGCCCTTCCACCTTTGATAAATAAATATTCTTTAGACATTTGTTAGATGGAAAGAAATGTATTTCTTCCATCCTTTTTGGTATATCACAGAGTTGAGGTAATCAAAAGTTACGGAGGTTTGGAGAGAAGTTGCTGGCATTGTCCCAGGATTGGAGCTAGCGGGGACAGAAGGATTTTTCTGACTAAAATTGGGCCTGTTAATGCAAATTGACTAACTTGGTTTTTAGTTAATAGGACATTTGCCTTGAAGTCTATGTTAAATTATCAGCTGTTCAGAAAGGTGAGCATTTATTAGCTACTTCAATAGTTAATATGTGTATTAAGTATCTGCTATATGCAAGTACCGTAAACCTTGTGGGGATTGTTTTTTAAAAAACGGATGAAACATGGGCCCTTTCAAGGATTTTCTAATCTAGTAAGAAGTAGGTAAATTGAGAGCTTGTTACTATCACCAAAAACTAGTATTTTTTTTCTGGAACTTTATTAAGTGAATTCTGATCTGTTAACTAATAAACTAAAATGATGTCTATGGCAGTTTTTGGGTGAGATGTACAGCCACATGCAGTGTGGAAATGTAAGAGCAGTCAACACCCAGAGTACATTTTAACCTGAAGCGTGTATTCAAGGAAGGTGTTTGTGTGTGTTCTTGAATTTAAGAAAATGATTTGGCCATCTAACTGATGAGTATAGTGTTAATATGTGCCCGGATGGTTCTTGTTGTTTTTCTCTTTTACTGTGTAGTAGATCCCATTACAAAGGGTAGTAGGGTATTTGTTATCTATTTTCTTTTTATGTTAGAATTTTTATAGAATTAGCTATTGCTTGAGAGTGTAATCTGGGCCTTCATTGAAAAAAAAAAAAAGATTTGTTCTTTCAACAAATGTTAATTGATTACCTTCTATGTGCCAGACATGCTTATGTTCTGTGGATTCATTAATGAGCAAAGTAGATAAGATCCTTGCCCTTACAGAGCTCAAAATTTAGCAGCAAAGATACACAGTGAAGCAATAAGGTTTTTTTTTTCTTTAATTCTCATATGAACAAGTATAATGTGTACTTTGTAGTGGTATGTACACTAGTGAACTTTGTTTTATAAGTTGTTTAGCTTTGTATTGTTTTTTAATAATTTAGTTTTGTAGTTTATCTATATGCTTCCCCTCCCTGTATTTGTACATGTTCATCTTAATCCTTTTCTGGAATGTGGGCTTAATGGTATTTAGTTTTTCTTCGTTTTTTCTTAATATTCTTTCCACTTTTTATTTTCTATGGTAATTATGTATTTCTTTGGTAATCTCACACACACACACACACACACACACACACACACACTCGAAAGTAGTCTCCTACCAAAAACTGAAATGGAGGTGATCAAATGATACAAACTTTGTTATAAAATAAATAAAT
This sequence comes from Tonatia bakeri, assembly GCA_004024845.1. NCBI lineage: Eukaryota > Metazoa > Chordata > Mammalia > Chiroptera > Phyllostomidae > Tonatia > Tonatia bakeri. Next base: position 90,374 of record PVIA01005835.1, read on the forward strand.
CATGGGGAAATAACCTATAATAGGGTGACTTTAGTTAATTATACTGTATTGTATATTTAAAAGTTGTTGAGCCCTGGCTGGTGTGGCTCAGTGGGTTGAGTGCCAGCCTGAAAACCAAAGGGTCGCTGGTTCAATTCCCAGTTGTGGCACATGCTGGGTTGTGGACCAGGTCCCCCAGTAGGGGGTGCATGAGAGGCAACCAGACATTGATGTTTCTCTCCCTCTCTTTCTCCCTCCCTTCCCCTCTCTCTACAAGTAAATAAATAAAATCTTAAAAAGAAATGTTAAAAGATCTGCTCTGTCCGTGGAGTATCCATTCTCTGCATCACTGCTTCACTAATAAACTTTTTCACTTTAAACTCATAAAAAAAGAAGAAAAAGTTGTTAAGTTGTTAAGAGAGTAGATCTTAAGTTCTCATCACAAGAAAAAATTTGTAGTTGTGTATGGTGATGTATGTTAACTAGATTTATTGTGGTAATCATTTTGCAGTGTATACAAATTTTGAAGATAATGTTACGTGTCAGTTATATCTCAGAAAAAAAGAAAAGTAGTCTTCTAGCCACGGCTGGAGTGGCTCAGTAGTGGGAAGTTGTCCTGTATACCAGAAAGGTTGCGGGTTCAGTTCCTGCTCAGGGCATATGCCTAGGTAGGTTGTGGGTTTCATCTCGAGTCCAGCCACCTATGGGAGCCAGTCAATCAATGTTTCTCTTTTACATCGATGTTTCTCTCTCCCTTCCTCTTTCTATACAAGCAATGAAAAAATGTCCTCGTGAGGATAAAACAGTGTTTTTTAAGTCGCCTTCTAAGAGGCCTTATAGAAGGAACATTGAATTGCTGCTTTTATTTACTTTTAATCCTGACTTACCTTTTACAGTGAATATTACAGTCATCTACCAGCTCATCCAAATCTGTAGCTAAGAAGCCATCCTACACCTTAACCTCTGACGTACCTTCTACTTTGGAGTCTTGAGTGTCTCATTATCCTCTTTTTTATTCAACCTCACTTTTCTATTGCCATTGCTGCTGTTTTAGTCATGCGGAACTGCTTGCAGATCTCTGAAGAAATGAAAGGTTGTTCCACATCTTTATGCCTTTTCCTCATCCTCCTATCTGAGTTCTCTCCTTATTTTCCTTCCCTTGCCTGCTTATTGCATTACTGTCCATCATTAATCTACCCTTTAAGCATCAAGTTCTCTGTGTATTTTTTTCCCTGCTGCTTCTGTCTCTCAAGTTAAATTAACCAGTTCCGCTTCCTTACCCCTTACGTGCTGCCCTATGTAGATTTTATATCACAGTGCGCATAATACTTTTTGTACTTACTGTCCAGCCTATGAGACTGTAAACTCCTTGAGGGCAGGCACAAATGTTTATGAGGTGAATAGTGCCCCCCCCATTTGGTCCGATAATAGTAGGACCAAAGTCTGTTTAAAACTTCATTTAAGAATTAAATCTTATAAACTGGTAAATAAAGATTTGCCCAATGTAAGAGAATGACATTCTTTCTATCGATGATTAGAAGTAATTGACATGTTGGTTAGTGCTATCCTTTGAATTAATAGACTTTGTGTCCCATTTCATTAGAAGTAATACTGTATTTAAAATGAGTGCATGTAATTGGAAGTGAAAACTGAGTCTGTGATAGTCTAACTGCAGGAGTGGGCAAATTACAGCCTGTGGGCTAAATCTGGCCCATGGCCTGTTTTTGTAAATAAAATTTTGTTGGTACAGTCGTGTTAATTTGTTTACGTGTTGTTTGTGGTTGCGTTTACACTAAAGTGGTAGAGATGAGTGACTGTGGCAAAGAACTTGTAGGTTTGCCTGTGAAACCTAAAGTACTTACTATCTGGTCTTTCACCTTAGGGGAAAAATTACTGATTTCTGTTTTAGTGAAGAGATGTTTATCAGATGGTTATATTTGTGTTTGAGAACACTTTTAGAATCAGAATATACACATTAAGGGCCTAAAATGTCCCATTAATGCAGATAATTGAGCAGTAGTTTCCTCAATGTTTATGCAGTTTTACATACAACTAACTCTTACTAATACTCTTCTTTTTTTAGGTGAGGTGAATCTAAAAGCTTTTCTGTTAATAGGGTGATGGCATAGCATTGAACTAATTTCTTTCACTCAAGGATCACCATGGCTTCTACTGCCTGATTGTCATAAGGCAAGGCTGGCATGGGGTGCCAGTTGAGATGGAGATTGGCAGTAGAGTAAGAAACATTATGATAATTGCCATTTTACTGGCCTCAGAGTCTCATCCAAGATCTCATTTGGAGACAGAGTCCCCAGGTATCGGTGAAGATAAGGTTGGTTGAGTGGTGGTGCCGTGTACTCAGATGACAAAGGATATGTTAATTGAAGGTAGAACTTAAAAGATTTGTGTAGGTTATGGAACAGAGGGTTGGGGAGAACCTACTAGACAATAGCTTACTTACATGTCACTGGTGTATGTGCCTTGAACATCAGTCATTGTTTTACAGGGAAAGTGCAGTGTTGGTTAGGAAGCTTTGGCACTTGGAATGGTGCATATCTCGGGGAATTTATTTTGCATCCTCAATTGGCTCTGCAAATATATCTAATTGCCATTTCCTCAGTGTTTCAATTTTAAAAGCCTTTTAGGGAAAAAAGTTAGAACGAATTTTCCAAATTGTAACTTGCTTTTGGTGTTTGGAGTTTTGGATATAGCAAGACTGTAACACTTTAAAGAACTTTGTCTAATTAGAAATATAATGGACCCCAAGATGGAGGCATAGGTAGATACACTGTGCCTCCTCGCGCAACCAAAATAAGGACAACAACAATTTAGAAACAAAATAACATCCAGAACTGACAGAAGATTGAACTGTATGGAAGTCTGACAACCAAGGAGTTAAAATAGACACATTCATCCAGACAGGTAAGAGGGGCGGAGTTGGGCGGCTGGCCAAGAGGGGTCCCGCCAAAAAAAGCAGTGACTTGCAGACCCCAGGCATGCAAGGCAGCATCAGGAGGACCCCAGGTGCGCAGGTGGCAGCTGGTAGACCCCAGGCGTGGTGGCAATGGGCAGACCCAGTGAGGGGGCAATTGTGGAGCAGGGCACAACACGCAAGGCGGCTGACCTTGGGGTTCCACATTCGTGTGGAGATAAACCAGGTGAAACTGAGGAGTGAGACAGTAGCAACCCAGGGTCCCAGCGCTGGGAAATAAAACCTCAAAACCCCAATTGAAAACACCTGTGTGTGTGCAGGGGTTGAAGTACTGGGAAAGACTCCCAGCCTCACAGCAGAGTTTGTTGGAGGGACCCACAGGGTCCTAAAATGAACACAAACCCACCCACCTGGGAATCAGCACCAGAATGGCCCAGTTTGCTTGGGGGAAGCAGTGGAAGAGACTGAAATCTAACAGAGCAGAGCAAGTGCCACTGTTAACTCTCGGACCCCACCCCCACATAGAGTGTCACAACCCAGCACCTGGGTTGCCCTGCCCTGGTGAACACCTAAGGCTCTGCGCCTCATATGTAATGGGTGCATCAAGACAAAAAAAATGGCCCAAACGGAAGAACAGATCAAATCTCCAGAAAAAAGAGATAGCCAACCTGTCAGATACACAGTTCCAAGCACTGGTAATCAGGATGCTCACAGAATTGATTGAATTTGGTCACAAATTAGGTGAACAAATGAAGGCTGCGCTAAGTGAAGTGAAGGAAAATGCACAGGGAAACAATAGTGATGGGAGGGAAACTGGGACTCATATCAATGGAGTGGACCAGAAGGAAGAAACAACCAACCAAACAGAAAAGAAGGAAGAAACAAGAATTCAAAAAAAAAGATGAGAGGCTTAGGAACCTCCAGGACATCTTTAAACATTCCAACATTCGAATTATAGGGGTACCAGAAGGAGAACAGGAAGAGCAACAACTGGAAAAATTATCTGAACAAATAACAAAGGAGAACTTCTCCAATCTGGCAAAGGAAATAAATAGACTTCCAGGAAGTCCAGGAAGCTCAGAGAGTCCCAGAGGTTGGACCCAAGAAGGAACACACCAAGGCACATCATCATTACATTACCCAAGATTAAAAATTAGAAAATCTTAGAAGCAGCAAGAGATAAGGAAATAGTTACCTACAAAGGAGTTCCCATCAGACTGTCAGCTGATTTCTCAAAAGAGACCTTGCAGGCAAGAAGGGGCTGGAAAGAAGTATTCCAAGTCCTGAAAGGCAAGGGTCTATCCAGCAAAGCTTTCATTTAGAATGGAAGGGCAGATAAAGTGCTTCTCAGATAAGGTCAAGTTAAAGGAGTTCATCATCACCAAGCCCTTATTTTATGAAATGTTAAAGGGACTTATCTAAGAAAAAGAAGATAAAAAACATGTACAATAAAATGACAGCAAACTCACAATTATTGATAACTACACCTAAAACAAAAGCAAACTAAGCAAACAACTAGAACAGGAACAGAACCACAGAAATGGAGATCACATGGAGGTTAGCAATGGGAGTGGGAAGGAGATAGAGGGGGAAAAGGTACGGAGAATAAGTAGCATAGATGGTAGGTAGAAAATGGGGGGAGGTCAAGATTAGTATGGGAAATGTAGAAGCTAAACAACTTATGACACATGGACATGAACTAAAGGGGGGGAATGTGGGTGGGAGCGGGTGTGCAGGGTGGAGGGGAATGAAGGGGGGAAAATTAAAAAATATAATGGAGCTTAATTTATATCCCCACTAAAGTCTTTCCAAGCTCTACTTTTTTTAAAAAGGAATTTATTTATTTTTAGAGGGAAGGGAGGGCGAAAGAGAGGGAGAGAAACATTAATGTGTGGTTGCCCCTCACACACCCCCACTGGGGACCTGGCCCGCAACCCAGGCGTGTGTCTTGACTTGGAATTGAACCGGCTACCTTTTGGTTCGCAGGCCAGCACTTAGTCCACTGAGCTATACCAAACAGGGCCCTAGCTTTACTTTGTTAGAACCATAAAGGAACCATCTCTAGTAGTCCTAACTTGGGCCAGCATCTGAATCCAGATATTCCATAGCATTCCTCATTTTAGAGAATAAAAAAATTGCTTGTTTGTTTTTTAATTTTAGTTTTTGATCTTGGGGGAGGGGAGAGAAGGAGGAGGAGGAAAACATTGATTGGCTGCCTCTGTATGTGCCCCATCCTGGACCAAACCTGCAACCCAGGCACATGACCTGACCAGAATCAAACTGGCTACCGTTTGGTTGCAGGATGATGCCCTACCCACTGAGCCTCACCAGTTGGGGTTGGAGAATTTTTTTGTTGTTGTTCTGTAAATTTTGACTGATTGGCTGGTTTGTCCTTGTCGTTCCTTTTACCCTCATGGCCTTTTCCTTTTATAGCCTGCTTCTATGCTTATTTGGCTTGATTCACAAGAGAAAACTATGTCTTATTCTTTTTCTTTCCTACTTTCCCATATTTTGGGCCTCCCTTTTCAACCTTATCTTGTCAATTTTATAGTCTCCATTCCCATCTTTGATAGAAACAAAAATAAATTACAAAAATGCAAAAATGAGGGACTTTGGAGTATACGAAGCTTCACCCTAATTTCATAGGTTAAATACTTTTAGTAACAGTGTTGTGGTGTTTAGAGCTTACTGTTGACCCAGACTCTGTACTAAAGTCTTTTTGCCACGATTATTTAATCCTCAAAACCACTCTATTACTGTTACTATTTTTACTTTATAAGGAAACTGAGTATTAGAGGTAATTAGTTGGTCTGAAGTTACATAGTGTTAAAGAATTAGCAAAAAATCTGTTAGTACAAAGATAGTTTATAGTGCTGTGGGAGTTTAAAACTGGGTGAATGGGTTTCAAGAGCCCTAGTCGTAACCACTGTATTGTCCCCTCAGCTGTGCTGCTTATGATTGTAACGTGCACGATTCGCCCAGTTTTAAACTTCCATAGCAGTATAAACTGTCTTTGTGCTAGCAGATTTTTCTCCAATCCTTTCATTCACGGTCTTGGTCTGAACACTTAGGCTCCTGAGTCTTTTCTACTTATTTATGCTTTCTTATTTTAAAAAGTTCTAATTGTATTGATATGAGCATTATTTTAAAAGGCACACTATTATAATGGGACACTGAGATATGTGTATACCGAAAGTAAAGACAAGTTCATCGGTACATTCGAATACCTTGAATGTGAATCTTTACCTGCTTATCTTTGTTTAGACTTGGAAATAATTCTGTTTTTGACTTCTTTTGGAATAAGACTCTATCTCCTGTAGTTGTAAAGTTTTGTGCAGTGTGTCATCAGAAGCCCCCAGGGTTCATTCCCCTATTGTTATGACTTCCATTTACCCTAAGTAGAGAAGTGGTCTTGTTTTTTCCTTCTTGCTCAGTGGTTTTCAACCTGTATTATAATCGGGTGGTTTAATTAACTATTTCTGGCCACACATTAGAATCACCTTAGGGAGTCCTTTTGAAAAACACTGACGCCTGGGCCTTACCACATTCCATAAGATCAGAATATCTGGAGATTGTGGCCCTGGCATGAGATTTTTTTTTTTCAAGCTTTTATTTAAAGACAGTTGCCCATGACGGATTTTAAATCTTGCTGAAAGCAGCCACATCCATAGACTGCACAGAGTCCTCAGAAGCAGTGATCTGCCCATGTGTATTCCAGCTTTATTGTCTTCAACTACACACTGTACTTGGAGTTTTTCGATTCCATACTGGTTCCACCGGAACCAGTTTAGAAGAGCCCCAGACCAAGTTTGAATGCTCCCAACACACTTCTCTAATTTCGCATATCCAGCTTGTCATCCCAGTAAGATGGAAGACTTGGCAACAAGTGCCTGTTTTTTTACTTCTTTGACTCACGGTTTAAGGCATTCTTCCCTTAGCTCCCTTGCTTCTTTGCTTTCCTCCTCAGCGACAGATACAAAGAGACCAATGTCAGCGTCTGTTTGTACTCTGTCACTCCGCTCCCAGTGGTGTCTTCCGCACTAGCAGGGCCATACTTGCCCAAAGCTTTCTTCACTCCTGGGAGGTTGGCCTGTTCTTTTCATAAGACTTGATGTCAAGATTATACCAACGTGGGGCACAAGAGCAGTGGGCGGGTGGTGGGCCATAGACTACTTCAAACGCTGCCACATCTGCTTGTGATGGCACATACCGCTCGATTTAGCTCTTGTCTGCCAGGTAGCTGTTGAGCGCACCTGGTAGGTGGTGTACTTTTCAGGTCTCCAGAACCATGGCCTTGGCTGACCCAGGTAGTGGGACGGCAGTAGAGGAAAGGAGTGCAGGTCGTTGGCGCCAAGTGCTAAAGGAGGGGAGGGGACATCAGCGATTCTGAGATGTAGCCAGGAATGTCTGTTCTCCCCTATTTGTCCTGGTGCTTCAATTTTTGTCTTGAAGTCTGGTTTGTCTTGGTGCTAGTATAGCTACTCTAGCTGTCTTTTAGGTTACTGCTTTTCATGGTATATATATCTTCCCCCATCCTTGTAACTTCCTTGTATCTTTGATTCTAAAGTGTGTCTCTTATAGACAGCATATATTTGTATCATGTTTACATAGCCATGTTTGCGTGAATCTAATTATGCAAACAATTACATAGAAGTATAGCTGCTTTAATAAAAGAGCAAATACCTAACTTCTCCTGGGGCATATCATAGCATCACTGTAGTTATCGTGGAAATTTAAATGGTTGATTAGGAGATGGAAAAGCATTCCAGGTAGAGAACAGCATGGGAAAAGGCTTAGAAGTGTGATGCATTCTGGATTGTACAGGCAATTGTTAATTTTAGTCATTAGATTTCTAAAAGATTTGTGATTGAGGAACTTTAGACTGTGTGAGAAAATTAGATTGGGGCATGTGAGTTATAAATGTCTTGAAGTATTTTCTTTAAAGTTAAAAAATAGTGTATTACATGAAGGCAACATGTCAGTGACTGTAAGTTCCATAAAGAACTCATTTTGCCTTATTTTACTTTGAACCTAGCATAGTACTTAGCATATTGTAGGCATTCAAATGTTAGTTGAATGAATAAATGTCACATTTCAAATTAGTAATAATGAATATTTGATGTATTTTTTACTGTTTTGTCATCCTTGCTAGAGATGGGATATTGCTTATAAAGATGCACATACTACTGAATCTTCTCCTTCCCTTCACTTGTTTTTCTTTCTCCTCTTCTCCCTCCGTTCTTCAGGTGTTTCTTCCTAGGTCCTCTCCATCTTGGGTATTTAATAGTTATCTTTCAATTCCTTTCTTGGATTCTGTGGTTATACCATGTCTTAACTGCATGCCAAACCATATGTGTTAACCTCTGTTTTCTAAGTTTATTACTTTTTATAGGAATCTTCATATACAGCTTTAAAATGTTTTTCTTTTATAGTTTCTAAGACATCTCAGGTAAAAGTCATTATTACTTCCTTGCTATTTACTTTTTAAAATTAAACAAAGTAATCCCAGTTCAGTTTCTCTGAGTTGTTTTTATATCATCTCTGCCAGGTGTGAACTGAAATTTTTATTTCTTAAACTAAAATTTTTTGAGTTGTTGGAAAAGCAGAGTGGTCAGCTTGGAGGTAAGGGAATCAGCTAGAGATTGTTATTATATTGTTGTGAGACCTGAATTGGGGCAGTGGCTGTGGGAAGTCAGAAGGTAGGCTAGATCTGAGGTGTTGTAGATAGAATTGACAAGGACATAGTGAATGGATTGATGTGAAGGGTCTGTGAGTAATAAGAGTTCAGTGTGATTCCCAGGCTGCTGGCTTAGAGAGTGGGTAGTTAATGGTTATATTTATTGTGAAAGAAACTCTCACAAAAGCCCAGGGTTTGTGGAGAAAGGGTACATTTCTCTATTTTTAAAATTCAGAATTCCTATACACATATACAAGCACTATTTGAAGACCTAGCAGTGTTAATTTTATAACTTACTAAAAGCGTACTTTGAATAAACAGATTATGGCAATATATCTCATTTAACAGCTTTTTGGTTTTGTTTTGTGAGTTATTTAAGTTACTATACATATATTAAATATATATTTCTATATTTGGTTAAGGGTGGTTTTTTATGATATGTTTATTTACGATAATTAACTTTATTAAAACTGACTTGGCATGTATTCTTTCATAGATACAGCTTTTAAATTGAGGTATTCTGTCATTTTCATTTGTAAAAAAGTTTTGTTGTAATTTTAGAGATTACTTTGTTCTGGGTGAAGATTTGCTAGTTGTTGGATATTCTTTCTGTCCCCCCATCCCTACAAAGAAAGAAATGGAACTTCCAATAAACTGAAATGCTGTTCTAAATTGAGAAACAGATATGTATCTAAATTGAGAAACAGATAGTTAAATATGTTGTGTGGACTGAGTATTATATAAATGGGGAGCAGGCAGGTAAATGTGTGTTGTTTGTGTGGGTTGGTAGTTACTAAGTAATTCTTGATTAATTTGAAAGATTCTGTAGCAGAAATGTTTATTTGAGTTGAATTCCATATTAGGGGTGATTATTTCTCCAGCTGTTACAAATACTACTAGATACTATGTAGTAACTCAAACCTGTAATGGTACTTGAGTTATAATTAAAGTATGACCTCAGGACATTTAATTAGTGAAGGATAGTTCCATCATCTTAAAAGACAAAATGTTACCACTTAAAGAAATTATATATTTCCTCAGCTGGAATTATTAATAATGTAAATAGTCTATCTACAAGGAAATTCATATTAGGAGGTTTTTTCCATTTTTCTCTTAGATACTAGAGCACAATTAATTGCTTTAATATAAGAATCTCAATAGTCTCTTTCCCTGCCCCTTAGTGCCACACCTAACCTGCCACGTTTTAACTTTTAGTTTTATATTATCCTTCATTTATTTTAATGCTTCTCAACAATTATTTAAATTAAATGATATGTTTTAGTAGTTTATTTGATTACCACTGTTTTTGATTCCCACATTTATCCTCTTAGATTAATTCTTTTGCTGTATTATATTTTTTCAAATATAATTTGTAGGTGGTGAACTTTTGAGTTCTAGCATGTCCAAAAATAGATTTCTCTTCCCCTGTTCTGAGTGCCCATTTAGATTGAGTAGTTTTCCAGTGTTCAAAAACTTCCCTCCAGAACTTTGATACTGCTGCCCTTTGATCTTCTAGCATCCACTGTTGCTGATGAGAAATCTGTCAGTCTGATTTTTGTTCCTGTATAAGTGAGTTTCTTTTCTTTCCTGAAAGATTTTTATGATTTTTTTAATTCCTGTAGCTCTGGACTTTTTAGGATGTGTCTTTTTTTTTTTCCAATAACCTTGCTTTTGCTTTTACTTTTTAAAATGTTAAAATCACAGATTTGTTTAAAGCCTGTGTTACCCCTGTCCTGAGTCTCTTTCTTCCATTCCCACAGGCACCCACTGTCCTAAATTTGAGTTTATTCCCATGAACAGTTTTATACTGAGTATATATTTTTGTATCCATAAACAGTACATGCTGTGGATTGATGTTCTTTAAAACTTTATATGTAAATGGTATAATACTGTACTCATTCCTCTACAACTTCCTTATTTTCCCTGTCAACACTGTTTTTGAAATATATCCCTGTTGGTGCATGTTATTTTAGTTATTCACTTGAACTGCTATATAAGTATCCTGTTACATGAAAATACTGCAATTTTTTTTAAAAATTCAATTTTTAGGTTTATATGTTGTGCTCTTAAGAGTAGTGCTGCAGCTTTGTCTAGAGGTGGAGTTGCTGGATGGAAGGGTGTATAAAGGTTTGTTTTAGCCAATTTGCTCTTAGCTTTATTAATTTATGTACTGCCAGCAGTATATGAGGTTTCCCATTTATCTAGATAATCAGTACATGGTATTGTCAGACTTCTACGTTTTTGATAATGTGGTTGTGAATTAGTTTTCTTATTGTTACAGTGATAAGGTTGAACATTTTTTCATGTTTCTCAGCTATTCTGTTTTCCCTTCTGTAAATCATCTTTTTTTTTATAATAGCCTTCCCCATTTTTCTTTGTGGTTATCTGTTTTTATTGATTTATAGCAAATCTTTATTTTGATGTCAATTATTTGTCACTTTTATTTGCAACATAAATATCTCAGTTTTGACTCCAGCAGCCTGGAGCTAGCATCAGATTCCATAGGTTTTAATGGTACAGTGACCAGTAAGCCACCAAGTCAGATGCCAGCTGCAAGGTCCCATGACCCACTTCAGGTTTGATAATTTGCTGGAACGACTCACAAAACTCAGAAAAGTGCTATATTTACAATTATGGGTTTTATTTAAAGGACACAATTTAGGACCAGCCAGATAAAGAGATACACATATAAGGCAAAATCCAGGAGGGTGCCAGTGTAGAGCTCTGTGCTCCTCCTCCGTGGAATCAGGGCGCATCACCCACCCAGCACATCAGTGTACTCACCAGTTTGGAACCTCCATTGGCCGTAGGTATAGCAGCGGCTTTTTGGAGTTTGGCCAGTGATTGAACTTGATCTCCAGTCTCTTTCCCCTCCATGAATGTGGGGCTGATAGCACGTGGCTCAGAGCCCCAGCTATCTCATCATATGATTGGTCTTTCTGGCATGACTAGCCTCTTTTTAGGTAGTTCATGTATAAAAAAACAGATCCATTTATAATTTCTTCTTCTTTAAATTCATACAATCTTCTGACATACCTGTCTTTAATTTTGTTTTAAAAATTAAGAATTCTACCTTTGACCATGATGGAGTGATAAAGAGTCTTTACCCTCTTGTTACAAACGCCTAGTAAGCTGGACTAAAATATACAAACAATCGCTTTTGAGATATTGTACCATAAAGAGAGAGGAGAAATAAAGGAGACGAGCTCTGTGACTACTATGGCTTCCTTCCTGGAAGCAACTTTGGTATCGCAGAAGCAGGGAGAGGGTCCTGATGAGAGCCTGGAAACCTTACTGTGTTGAGGAGGCAAAGATTGGGTTTTGGAAAGGGTTAGGCAGTGAGAAGTTGCAATGGCCAGGTTCTGAAAAGAAAGGACCTATGTAGAGAAAAGAACTTCAAGGTCCCCTTGAGTCTGCTGAATACGAGGTCATGAATGCATGAAGTGAAACTCTATAACGCCAGGCAGTGAATGTTAGGGAATTATTTGCAGCATATTCCTGAGCTTATGCAGGAGATATTTAACTCTGACCAGACAGAGTGAATGAAGGGTCGGTCCTTTTGAGTACCCAAGGCAATCAGTGAAGAACCCAGGGGATTCGTTATATATTAAAGACAGAAAGGTCCTCAGAGGTATCAAATGGATGTGTAAATAACAGTACCAAAACAAAGCCCAAAACTTTACGGAATGATCTCATACACTCAATCACCATATGTAACATTGATATTTTTCAGCATCCAAGGAGAAACTTCTAGATGTGCCAAGAAGCAGGTCCTGTATAACCCATAATCAGGGTTCGGAAATGACAGCGGTGATGCAGCTAGCAGACAGGGTTGTTAAAATAGGTATTATATCTAATAAGTGTGTTTAAAGAAAATTACGAACCTAATGAGTAGACAAATGGAAGCTATAAAAAAGAACCAAATAGAAATTTTAGGGATGAAAAATAAGTGTCTGAAATTAAAAAAAAAGAAAAGTGAAAAGGATTTCACAACAGATTGGACAGTGCAAAAGAACAAACTGGTGAACTTGAAGATACAGCAATAGCCTTTATCTTATAATGAAACAGAGAAAGAGAACTGAAAACAAATAGATGATTCACTGGTCTGTGGAACAATACCCAGCAGATGTAATAAAGCATAGTTGACATGTTAAAAGGAGGATAGAGCCAAAAATATTGTAAGAAATCATGGCAGAAAAGTTCCCAGATTTGATAAAATGATAGACTAGCAGATGCATTAATCTCAGCAAACGAAAAGCAGGACAAACACAAAATACCAGACATAAACAGTTCCTAAGAACTAGGTTAAAGAGATAACTTAGAAGGCAACCAAAAATAAAAACGACACGAGTATTACATGCAGAGAAACAATGGAGATGTCAGAAACTGTGCAAACTAGGAGATAATGAAGCATTTTAAAAGTACTGAATGAAAAGAACTGTATCATATGCATTCAAGAAAATGTCCTTTGAAAATGTGAGTGAAATAAAAACCTTCTCAGACAAATAAAACCAGAGAATTTGTTACTAGCTAGCTGGCATGCTATAGGAGTTATCTTTAGATGGAAGGAAAATGGTCAAATGATAGTTGGGATCTAGACAAAGAGATGAAGAGTGCAAGCACTGACAAATATGTGAGTAAATTAAATTTCCCAAAGTTTGTCTTTCAAAAAGATAATTGTATAGAACAAAAAACAATACTGTGTAAGTTTTTGTAACATATGTAAAAGTAACATGTATGACAACCCTAGTATAAAGGATAAAAGCAGGGAAGAGGATGAGTACAATGTTGTTAAGGGTAAAAAGTATTCACATGTAATGTGAAGTGGGAGAATATCATTTGTTGGTAGAATGTGTTGAGTTAAAAATGCATATTATAAAATCTAGAGCAACAACTAAACATTAAGATAAAGAAGTATGCCTGGCCCTAGCTGGGTGGTTTAGTTGGTTAAAACGTCATCCCTGATACTCCAAAGTTGTGAGTTCAGTATCTGGTCAGGGCTCAAGCACACAAGAAGCAACCAATGAGTACATAAAAAAGTGGAACAATAAATTGATCTCTGTTCCCCTCCTCCTTCCTCTCTCTCTAAAACCATTTTTTAAAAGAGAGAAGTATGCCTAATTAGCCAGTAGTGGATATTAAGTGAATGCTAATGTATGCTCATTTAATCCAAAGGAAGGCAGGAACTAATGGAAGAAAGGAACAAAAAAGTGTTGAAAACAAATGATGTGGTTACAGATTAAAATTCAGTTAATATCAACAATCACATTAAATATAAATGATTTTAATCATGTTTTAAAAATGGTTATGTCAAACTTGCTCATAAATGTTTAATAGCAGCTTTACTTAAACTTAGACGTGACCCAGACATTCTTCAGATAATTGGACAAATATAATTATCCAGTGGGATACTAGTCACATTAAAAAGGAGTGGACTGCTGATAAATGCAAAACATGGGTAAATCTCAAAATACTATGTTGAGTGAAAAAAGCCAGACAAAATGAGCATGTACTATATGATTCCATTTATATGAAATGCTAGAAAAAACAAAACCATAGGGACAAAAGGCATATCAGTGGTTGTTTGAGGGTGGGGTGGCCAACTGAGAAGGGTGTTACAAGTCATGGTCTCTTCTGTTTTGCTTATTTGTTTTGCTTAGACTGTTCTCCTGTATGTCAGGAGGCTCGCTGACTCACGGAAGCCAGTTCACTGTTAGCCACTTGTAAATTGATAGCATGGGTCATAGTTGATTGAGGGATAAATGTACATTGCCAGGACAGCTGTTCTCATTTACATGTTTCCTTTAGTGGTTTTAGAAATGTGTTGTGTTTCTATCTGGTTTCTTAAGTATGAGTAAAAAACATGTATTATTGTTTATAGGTTAGGAGAAATCCATGTTTATGAAAAAGTTGATTTTTTTTTTAGTCTAAATCATTCATTCATTGAACAAGTCTTTCACAAATTTATGTGGTAGGCACTGTCCTAGGTGCTGAAGATACAGGTCTCTTTAATGTGGAATGTAGGTGATCAAACAGGCATATATGATATAGTGTAATGCACAGGTGGCAGACACAAGGCCCATGGGCTGAATGCAGCCCTCCACCTTATTTTATCTGCCCCTAGTTAAGGAGTAGCTACATTTATATAGTCCCAAAATTACATTCGGCCCTTTGAAGGCAACCATGAAGCTGATGTGGCCCCCGATGAAAATGAGTTTAACACCCCTGGTGTGATGCATAAGTAGAATCATTTTAGGACACCCAGCAGAGGCACTTAATCCTGGTAAGATAAAAGAATGATATAAAAGAATAAAGGAATGCTTTCCTAAGGAGCAACAACTAAACAAATCAGGCCGAGTAAGTAGAATTGGGTTGAGGATAGAGGAAACTGCAGGAACTAAGGCCTGAAGGCTGTGAATAAACAGCATGTAATGTTTGGGAAGTTCAAAAAGTTCATTATAGTGAATTTGTTGAGCCATTAAACTAAAACTAAAAACTTATTACTCTGTACTTCCTGTTATATAAGAAAAAGTAACCCCTTATTTGTGAAGCCACTCTAGTAACTGTTTTCTGTTACTTGAACATATCCATAACCAACAGAATAAGACAGCATATTTAACTTGAAGCAAAGAGATGGACAAAATAATTTAAAAGCAAAAGAAATGCAGTCCTAAAATAGAATAAACTTTTGAAGAAAAGGCAGAAGTATA
This sequence comes from Tonatia bakeri, assembly GCA_004024845.1. Taxonomy (NCBI): domain Eukaryota; kingdom Metazoa; phylum Chordata; class Mammalia; order Chiroptera; family Phyllostomidae; genus Tonatia; species Tonatia bakeri. The sequence continues at coordinate 105,672 of PVIA01005835.1, forward strand.
GGGTCTACAAAGGAATTTTAAAAGAAAGAGGAAAGCTCAAAAATAACAGGATGGCTAGGTTTCAAGGAAGAGGCAGTCACCAGTGCCACATGCTGCAAAATTGAGACTCATCCATTTACTGTAGTTAATGACTGAGATTTGGTGAGTTTGGAACAAATGGGTAAAAAAGGGAAAAGAGGACTTCTGGCCAAGAGGGAGGTATAAGTAGATACACTTTGCCTCTTCATAAAACCAAAAGAAGGACAACGAGTTTAAAAAGAAAAGATCAGAACTGTGAGAAAATTGAACTGTATGGATGTCTGACAACCAACAATTAAAGAAGAAACATTCATCCAGAATGGTAGGAGGGGTGAAGACCGGCAGCCTGGGTGCAAAGGACGTGTGGCAAGGTGGCAGCTAGAGGACTGGGCGGGCGAGACAGCTGCTAGTAGACTGGGCTGTCCCACATTTGCATGCGGAAAACTGGGAGGAACAACGGGGGAGCAAGAGACCACACAACCTAGGGTTGCAGCTCGGGGAAATAAAGTTTCAAAATCCCTGGCTATAAAATTTTGTGAGGGTTGCGGTGGCAGGAGAAACACACAGCATCACAGGAGAGTTTGTTGGAGAGACCCACAGGGTCCTAGAATGTACACAAATCCACCCACCGGGAATTAGCACCAGAAGGGTCCATTTTGCTTGTGGGTAGCAGCAGACGTGACTGAAAACTGCCAAGAGCCAAACAAACAGCATTGTTCTCTCTCTGACCCCTCCCCTACATACAGGGCCACAACCAAGTGACTGGAGTTGCCCTGCCCTGGTGAATAACTAAGGCTCCTCCCCTTATGACATAACAGCTGTGCTGGGACAAAAATATATGGCCCAAAAGAAAGAAACATCAAAGCTTCAAAAATTAGGCAATGAAGAGATAGTCATCTTACCAGATGCAGACTTCAAAACACTGGTAATCAGGATGCTCATAGAAGTGGTAACCTATGGTCACAAAATGGAGGAAGAAGTGAAGGCTATGCAAAGTGAAAAAATGGAAAATGTACAGGGAACCAACAGTGATGGGAAGGAATCCAGGACTCAAATCAACAATTGGGACTAGAAGGAATAAATAAACTTTCAACCAGAACAGAATGAAGAAACAAGAATTCAAAAAACTGAGAAGAGGCTTAGGAACCTCTGGGGCAACTTTAAATGTTCCACATCCAAATCATAGGGATGCCAGAAGGAGAAGAGGAAGAGCAACAAATTGAAAACTTATTTGATCAAATAATGAAGGAGAACTTCCCCAATCTGCCAAAGGCAATAGAATTCCAGGAAGTCCAGGGAGCCCAGAGAGTCCCAAGAAGTTGGACCCAAGGAGGAACACACCAAGGCACATCGTCATTAAATTACCCAAGATTAAAGATAAGGAGAGAATCTCAAAAGCAGCAAGAGAAAAGGAGACAGTTACCTACAAAGGAGTTCCCACAGGACTATCAGCTAATTTATCAAAAAGAAGCCTTACAGGCAAAAAGGGACTGGAAAGAAGTATTCAAGGTCATGAAAAGCAAGGACCTACCACTAGATTACTCTATCTGGCCAAGCTAGCATTTAGAATAGAAGGGCAGATAAAGTGCTTCCCAGATAAGGCACAGTTAAAGGAGTTCATCATCACCAAGCCCTTATTATATGAAATGTTAAAGGGACTTACCTAAGAAAAATGAGATCAAAACTATGAACAGTAAAATGACAACAGACTCACAACTATCAACAACTGAATCTAAAACAAAACCAAAAACGAACTAAGCAAATAACTAGAACAGGAACAGAATCACAGAAATGGAGACCACATGGAGGGTTATCAGCTGGGAGGAGGAGGGAGGAGAATGGGAGAAAAGGTAGGGGGGATGAGAAGCATAAATGGTAGGCACAAAATAGACAGGGGGAGGTTAAGAATACTATAGGGCCCTGGCTGGTGTGGCTCAGTGGATTGAGCATTGGCATGTGAACCTAAGGGTCACCAGTTCAATTCCCAGTGAGGGCACATGACTGGATTGTGGGCCAGGTCCCCTTTGGGGGCTAGTGAGAGGCAACCACACATTGATGTTTTTTTCTCCCTGTCTTTCTTCCTCCCTTCCCCTCTGCCTAAAAACAAATAAAATCTTAAAAAAAAAAAAAGAATAGTATATGAAGTGGAGAAGTCCAAGAACTTATATGTATGACCCATGGTCATGACTAAGGTGGGGGATGCTGTTGGTAGACCGGGTACAAGGAGGAGGCAAATAAAGGGCAGATAAAAAAGGGACAACTGTAATAGCATAATCAATCAAATATACTTTTAAAAAAAGAAAAGAAAAAGTACTCA